>VYZT01048622.1:33065-58878 GCA_013400735.1 Pomatostomus ruficeps
CCTGGATTCATAAAGCTTTAAAAAGCATCTTAAGGATAGTCAAGAAGCAGCAGTAAAACGAGTGTTTGGTGATACAAATTTCCTACTGATGGCTGAGCTTCCAGGTCAAAATCAACTAAATATTACAGTATGGCATTCACTTTCTTTTAAATAACTTCTTTTTGTTCTCTGTAACATAAGCTCTCGAATTCACTACAGACTTGCAGGTGTCCACTGAAGACAAAGGGATTTACTGAATAACTGAATTTCTCACTGGCCTGTTCTGCTTCCGCCTTCTTCCCAGGAGTTTTAGCAAGACCATAACACTACAGAATTATCAGCAGCCATATGTGGCAGCACAACAACTGCTCTTCTGTTCTGCTTTTGCTTTGTGTCTATAAATGCAGTAGCGAATGGCAGGATATTTCAGAGACATGGTGGGTTGGGCAGGGAGTTCTGTTCTTTCACCTAAGGGAAAAACATATTAATTGGCATTTCTGTAATTAGAAATTTGAATACTGCTTTTCAAGTGTTTCCAGACATGGGGGAAAATCATTTTCCAATTTCTCTCTTTCTGTTTTAAAGGTACAGCATAATTTATTTAGGTGAGTAAACTAAATATTGCAATTTATTTAGAGCATTAAGTGGAGCAACAAGTTTTTCCACCTCTACAGGCAAGACATCACAAGCAAAGTATTTAAAGGCTCGTGATGTTCATGATTATTAGCTACTTGAAAATGATCTTCTCAAGGATTAAACCTAATTTCATTTGCTTCTGTGCAGACAGCTTTAGGAAATGTCTCCTGAGAATCGATTTCTATCAATTTCAAATAAGAAAATGATTTTGCTCTTTATTTTCTTCTGACAGCCCTGGCCAAGTCCACTCAGAAATTTTTACTGCAGTTTAAACTGCCTAACAAGAAGTCTCTTCATAGTCTCTGCACTTCATCTTTCTGATCCAACTTGTTCTTTTGAAGCTAAATTGATATTACAATTTCCTAATTTATGATGTCGTGTCATCTTATTCAGGAACCGACAGATGCTGAAATCTTAATGCAGTACTAATGTTATGCCCTGTATAAACTGATACATCAATTACATTTGGCATTTGGAACATCTCGGCTGAATTGCTTCGGATGGGCCTGATCAGCTAATAAGACTCTGTTGTGGTGAGAATGTGAATTTAAATATAAAAAAATAGAAATGGTTGGCAGGGATGCCAGGACAGTCACGTTCCAAAATGTCTCTGCTCCAGTTAATAAAGGTTTAGGTTTGTCCTTGAGAAGTGCTTAGCGTGTCATGGTTTTAACTTAACGTTTCAAATAATTTTCGCTATCAGTACTTGGCAGTCAGCTGGCTTTCAAGTAAAAATAAAAAAGGGTGCTTCTTTGCATTATTTATTTATCTATTTACTGTTTTATTTACACCACATGCTCTCATTAAAGTCACCACATTTTACTCTACAGGCAGTTTATGGCCGTGTGCAAACAGTTCCAGGGTTTGTGGCAAAGCATTGCTTGATCAAATCCCGTTTAGCACCAGTGTCAACTGAGGTCCCGATCCAGCAGAATATTTGAGTGTTGGTGGCACTGTAAGCACGCAGCAATTTCTTTCAGTTTTGAGAATATTGTGCATGAGCTTGATCCTGAATCAAGGCCTGATAAAGTTCCGTTTGTGCTGGTTGTCCAGACCCCCTTACAGATGTTTTCCTGGGAAGGCCTTGGCATGTTGCATGTTTGTGCTACCAGTGGAAACCCGTCCTCCTCCTGCTGTTTGCACCGCGGCCCTCCCCAGAAACACAGAGTCAGAAAAGGTCAGGCCTTAGAGACACAAGAAAATCAGTATAATTCAGTCCTTAGCAAGCAGATGTGGAGTCCCTCCTAAATTTTGTGTGCCTAAATATCTGTGCAAAAGCGGGTCCCAGTGATTTCCTGAGCGGCTGTAATGTAGACAAACAAAAAATAACTCTTAATTCTCCTTTCCTCTTATCTCACCTGCAGTGTAGGTTTAGGAAAAAGAAAGAAAGAAAAAAACCAAAAACCAGAGCATAAAAATCACCCCAGGACATTTTGACTTAAAAAATAAGATATCTGGTATTCTAGAAACCTAAATCACAGCTACTTTCTACACTTCGAGAATGCACTATGGAATATGAAAGCAGTTTATTTTGACAGATGGCAGCGCACTAGCAAGGAAGGATTCAAATTTTGGAAAGATGCTAATGTGTTTTTGTATTGGGGGAAAAATAATAATCAGTATGTTACCCTTAAGATAACAGCTTCATTTTAAAAGTTGTTATTCCAAGGAGTCAGTCAAGGCTAATGAGGAAATTGAACATTGGTTGAAGGTCCCTGAGAAAGATAAAGTCATGAGATCCTCAAGAATGTACTTTAATAAGACATTGAATAGCGTTGGGTGAGCACTTAGACACACATTACCACTATACTCGAGCACAAGTAATGTTTATGTTGCTACAGCTCTCAGGAATGACCTGAGGAGGCCTCATTTGGATTCAGTTTACTTTCATAGTAACGTAGACTGTTATCCAAGTTTCAGCCAGAGATTCTTATTCTGAAGGTTTTCCTTCCAGGCTTTCTTTCCTTGTATTGTAAATATTTTTTTTTTTCCCCAGATCAGTTACATTAAATAGAATGAGAAATTGAAGTTCCTCCTGAGTTTTACGATTGTGACTTCTGCAGCCTTGCACCACTGTTACAAGGGGAAAAAAAGCCCCAAAAACTTTGAGATATTAGATAGGTTTTATACTACCAACCACAAATAATTTTCCTTTATGTGTTTGTATTTCATTTGCCCCCCTACCTAGAAAATGCTACCTAATACTCAACAGCTGTGAGGACAACCATGTTAATTAAATAAATACACTCAGCTCATTCTACTGACAACTGGAAGTTTTCACTGATTTTACATAGTGGTCCCTGAATCTTCCTGACTTCTGGAGAACAATGCCAGATATTCTTACATTCTTACAGTTTGAGGAATTCTTCAACTAAAAATCACTGTAAAAAAAATCAAAATGTGTCTGAGAAACAAAGGTATTGAGGAACAAGCAAAGTTTTTCTCAGAGATCTGCAGAGAATATTTATCTGGTGTGATAACTCACAAGGCAGGCAAATAATCTAGAGACCAGTTCCTACAGCAGCAGGCAGGGATCCATAATCAAGAAATAAGATTTTTTTTCAGTGCTCAGCTTTTTGTTTTTGTATAAAAAAAAATATCTTCTGTGCAAGATGACTACCCACTTAAATGCCACATGCGTACCATACCCCTGCTTCTACTTTGGTCACAACGCCAGATTTATCATCTCTATTTTCAGGTATCCTCCTTTATTAACTATTACCCTCGAAATACCCAGAACCGTGGAGTTACTACTTCTGCCGAAAAACACCCAGAAACTTGGAAATCCAGTGGTCCTTCCGCCACACGTAGAACTTTTATTCATTTTTATATAACTACAGACTGATAGACGTGAGCAGCAGCTGTAGAGGCGCTGGGAAGAGCGGGTATCGAGAAGGCTTTAAAAAGACCAGTCAAGGTTAGTAGTGGGGTGGAATATAGAAAGGTTAGTTTAACTAACAGTAATAATTTCTGTTTACCCACTACCATCGGACCAGCCAGTGTTCTCGCTGCCCTGGCGTTTATATAACTCTCCAAATCGCTCTCGCACTCTAGTTAGGATGATCTATTCGATTTAATGCGAGCACAGAAGGTGATTGACAGAGAGTCTATACTTTGTGTCGTGGGCACCGCTAAACCACGTCCCCGTCCCCTCTCCGCATTTCCTCGGCAGATCAGAGAGCAGAACGAGTTCTTGGCTCGCAACAAATTTGCATGATGGGAAATATAAGCAAATGACTGAGTTGTAAACTCTGCCGGCTGTGCTGGTCCGAGCTGGGGACGCGCATCGAGAGAGAGGTTTGGTCACCGGACTGAAAAGAACACGGACTGCTCTGAAACTGCTGCCCAGAGACGGATTTTGGGGGGTCGTTCTACTTTCTGAGCTCTTCCGCGTGTGATTAAGGAAAAAAAAACCAAACCCACTCCACGAGCGTGCTGGTGAAATGCAGCAGATGGCAGCAATGCACAAAGGAAACGCGGCTTATCTCGGGATTACTCCGAGCACACAGACTTCACCCTTCCTACACCCTGCCTGCCCCTAAAGCTACGGAATGTCTCCATTTTGCTGGTCTGGGTTTCCACCGCTCGAGTCAATTTGTCAGCAAGTGTTTCAAATCAAGAATCAGACAGGAAGATTCGAAGCTGAATGCCTTTACAAGTTCAAAGGAACATCACGTCACGAGAAGTTGTCCTTATAAATAAATAACCTGGAAAGAAGGAGCTACTGATACTAAGACACACCTACCCAGAAAAAAACATGTCATCTTGACTTCCTTTTAGTAATATCTTCAAAGCACCTGTGCCAGCAATTAAAGGGGTGAAGCAGATAAATTCAATTTTATGGCTTTTAAAAAGCAGCACCTCATGGATTCATGCATATTTGAAAAAGAGCGGTACAGCTCTCCTCAGTGTTGTCAGCTACAGAATTTCATCACATATTTCCTGCAAAAAAGTATAATAATTTCCAGAAAAATAGGGCAAGTCTTACAGAGGAACATTAAGTATCATTGACATGTATTGGGAGATTATTACATAATTTTATAGAAATATTTGACTAAAAATGAAGGGAGAAATAGAAATCCTTTTGATGCCACTCAGAAGATCTTCAGCAGGGAGGTGTCCGAAGTCATTCCCACTCCTGGTTTCCCTGCTCATTCTGTATCCTGTCAGACTGATAACTCCAGGCTCCAACTCACAGCTGGCACTGGAGCAGTGCAAGCCCCAGCTTTATGTTACAGACAGATTTAGAAGAATTAGCTGAACGGTGCTGCATCTGATTTTCAGGCACTGCTGAAATATGTATCAAACCTGAGAGCAGCGATGCTCTGCGTTTAAATGTCGGGCTGTGACCTGTGACAAGGGGGTTTGTGGCCGTCCTGATGATTTGGCTGTGGAGTGGAGAGAGCCAGCCTTGCCAGAGGGGATGAGCTGCGAGGTGGCTTGGACACGAGTTGACAGGAATCATGAATTACAGGCCCATGTCTGCTCAGATTGCAGCCGCTCCGCAGCTGCCTTTTCAACTGCCCATGATTTACACCCTGGCAAATCTCACAGCACCGCCGTGAGCTCACTGCACACGGAGGCATTTGCTCTCAGCACAGTGGTGCCTGAAATTCCCCACAGAGGGGTCCCTGTGGCCGGTCCCAGAAATACAACCACCACCCATCTGTCTCCAAAAAAAGCACAAGCATGGCTTTGGGAACAGGAGCTAGGAAGGAAATGGGTTAACTGTACATACTGCAGTGTTCTGACCTCTTTGGCCCCATGATTTCATCTGGGTTAAGGATGGAAACAAACTGTTGTGAGTAGGCAAAGCCCAGGCAGCACCTAATGGAGGGTACTGGAGCTCCCTCGCTTCTCCCTGATGAATCTGCCTTGATTTGAACCAAGAGGTCAAGAAATGAGCTTTAAAATAAAAGGCAGACCAGAGTCACTGCTAATTACAGCTCTCCTCAAGTTAATTTTTTCTCCCTGCTTCTCTTCAGCATTTCTGCAGCTCAACTGGAGGGTTTGCTTTGACTTTCCTCTCTCTTGGGAATGCCATCAGTTAGCAGTGTTTGAGTAAAGTGCCTTAATACCTGGAATTGAAACCAGTTTTGGTGACTGTTTTTCTTGAGAAGATTTTTTTTTCCTTAAGGAACAGTTATTCTTCTTTCTCTTTTTTTCAATGGCCAGGAAAGTAAATGAACAGAACAAAAATTAACAGTAAATAAAAGCTTTGTTTCTTTTTTTTTTTTTTAAATAAAGACATGCAGATTTTTTTTGCCTCAACCAGCCAACTCCACTTCAAAACAAATTAACTAATTAAAATCACCAGATGATAACACTCATCTCCTGCAAGCCAGTGGCAACTCAGATATACAACAGAAATTATGCTGCAGGTAAAACTTAGGAGTACAGAGCCCATTTTCATTTGGCCTTATCAAAGCTAGTAAGTGCAATACTTAGAATTAAGTTTAGGCACAAATATTTTGATAAAGAGAAGCTGATCTGGAATAGTCCTGCAGAATTCAATGCCTTTCAGAAGGGAACCAAGCAGAGCCCAGTCCCAGGAACTTCAGCACAGGAATCTGTGTGTCTTTTCTGTCCGTCTGGCATCAGCTCAACTTACTGACAGTTCAGCACGTTGTGGAGTGTGACACTTTCCTTTTCACAATTAAAAAAAAAAAAAAAGGTGTTCTTGAAATGAGCCTTATTTTTCATATATCTACATAGTGGTTGCAACTCATCAGAAAAGCAATTTCTGGAGCAAACTAGTCAATGAAAATGAAAGTAATTATTTCACGACTCTAACAATAACCTGGAGGCCAGCCTGTTGGCATTCCATCTAATTACTTCATATAACATCTTTTATTCTTCGGGGGTTATTTGCTTAAAAAATTCACTGTAATGTTGTTCACACGTAGAGAGAGGCAAAGCTCTAATTTCTATCACTATTGTGATGGATGTAAAGCAACACTACCGGCTGTGAAATAAATTAATTGAAGTGAGGTACAACCCTGTCTGGTTCAGAGCTGTATTCAGAGTGAGTACCTCAGCATTTATGTGAAATCATCTACAGGCTTCACAGTAACTAAACCAGCAACTCTTTAGCCCTTACAAGAAAGATGTTCCTGCACCACGTGTATCAGAGAAGATGTGAAGATTACTCACATCACCTCAGCTATCTTGGATGTGTCCTTAACATAAAATTTAATCTTCCCATTTTTCCCGGCCAATGAGGCATACAGAGTACGATCTGCTGCTGCTGGGAAGAATACTGAGGTACATCTGTGTTAAGAGAAAATGCCCTTCCCCTATTTTGGGGGTTTTAATTTCAAGTTATGCCTGCCACTTAACTTTAGTGTCCTTTTATGGCCTATTTTTTATTTTTATGAGGAGTATTACACGGTGTTTTCTCAAAACCCCAAACCAATTGTATTCAAAGAGGTATCTGAGCCAAATTCGTAGTCCAAATGCTCTCAATTTTTTTTTAAATAAAAAATTCTTGATTTAGGCTTTCCTTCAAATATGGTAAAGCAGAAATGATCTGCCAGTGATAATCTATACTGCAGAGTCAGTTCTGCAGGTCATTCAGCCTGTAAAAAATAAGGCAGTGCTCAATTTCCTCTGCAGATGAACACAGAGAGATTAGAAAGGATAATTACAAGAAGTGGTGACTCAAAGAGGGAGGATATATTCTCTTAAATACAGCAAAATACCAAAAGGACAATAAAAACCCCCAAACAACGAAACAACAGATGTCAAATAAAAAAAAATTATGATCCTAGAGTGTATATTTTTCTTGTATTTAAAATTATGTATTCCTTCTCTGCAGGAAGCACGGAAAGATAATAAAAAATGGGAAATGCATTGGAATACAAGAGTTTGTTCTGTGGGTGTAAAAGGCATGCATCATATGGAAATTTTACCTGCTTATTTTATTGCTGTTTTAACTGTTTTACTTTAAATCATGGCATGTACTATTTATACAGGCTTAAACAGAATATTAATTAGAAGTGACGGTTAAGCCTGAATATAAATCAAGATGTTAAGCGAGTCGTCTCGGTGGGCATTTATAATTAGCATTTGAATGTATAAGTAGATATTAATTGCAAGCGAAGAACTGCAGGAAAATCTATAGTTCTGAGTACGGAGGGGGTTGGATTGTGCATGGCTGCATCCACCCGTGCAGCACGTCGGGATGAACGTGGATCCTCTCGGCTCTCGGTTTCCCTGAACCCACAGCGAGGAGATTTTCTTCGTGTGCGTCAAGACAATGACTGGGTTTTTGTTTTCTTTTTCCTCTTCATTCATAAAAGAGTCTGGCTGGGGTTCCCTTGACCCCAGGCTGCGGGATGGCCTTTTCACAAGCCCTGCACCGAGCACAGCTCTGTGGGTGGGTAGTTAAGGGTGCAGTTCTGTCAGCAGTGCAAGCGTGCAGAATTCAGGGAGAGAAGACATCCCTCATGGACTAAAATAACATATTTTTTTTTAAATTTTGAAAACAAATACTTAAAATCCTTTCTATTGTCCATATTGTCCAAATATCTATATTATACATACAGTATTATAAAACTAGTATTTTAACTACGAATATAAGCATTTTAACTGCATTTTCTGGAAAGTATTGTTTTTCTAACTAGAAACCTGCTTCCCAATGAATTTTTTAACACAGTGTTTTCGTCTGCACTAGCAGAACTCAAACCAGAAAATAACACTATTATTAATTTAATCCCTTGTCATTATTACTACTGCATAACTTGCAGTAATTCATTGTATATGTTAAAAAATTCTACTTAGTATAGAAGAAATAGATCATAATATTCTGCTTAATTTTCCTGGATAAACTGGTAACCAAAATTTACATGAAGTCGGTCTGAGCATTTGCATTCTGCCATATATCTAAATTTTACTTTCATTAAAAAAAGATAAAAATAACAATCGGAAAAAATTTAAGTGCGGTGAGCTGTGAATTTTCGTCATCATAGTTTTTATTATTATTATTATTACTACTACTACTTCTACTATTTTTTAAGGAACATTTGGTATTAAAAAATCACGTTGGAAAATTAAAATAATTTTTTAGCTAATAGGCTAATTTTTAAGCTAATTATGTTTCTGATGTTCTGCCAGCCAAGGTTTATGAGGTGTTTTGCAAAAGTCTCCATTTCATTGGTATTCTCTGGTAAAAAAATTCAGAAAGAGGTGTAAAAACCGTGAATTGCTCCAAAAGCCAATATGTCCGGGAAAGTGGAGAACAAACCCAAAGCCTCTCGAGTTGGATCCATCTCCTTTGTTGTGTCAGCAATGAGACAGAGCACCAGAGAGAGACAAAAAGGATATGGAGGCTTTACATTTCTATGACTGGAGTTGAACAGGAGTTAATAGTGAAGGAGTGCTGGAACTTATTTTCTTTATGCTGAGTGGATAAGCCGATGATTTTCCTAAAGCCCATCAGCACAGACGTATTATCAACTAAAGAAAGTGAGACCAAAAGCAATGAAAAAAAAAATCAAGCAGTGCTATACCCCCCAAAGCAATCCCCAAAGACTGAAGTGCTACTCAGATGCCGTGTTTAGGACAGAAGTCTTCAAGGTATTTTCCAGCTCATCAGGTCTAACGGTGGCTACCACAAGCATGACATCCTGTAATTTATATTTAAACCCTAGCTGCCTCCATAACTCTTCCTCCTTTTGCCTATTAACAGCCTACTCAACTGTCCTGGGGTGATTTTTATGCTCTGGTTTTTGGTTATTTTTCTTTCTTTTTTCTCGATGCCTTCCCCTCCCCATCCTGTGCATGCCCCCTTTTCTCTGGTTTTCACTGATTTATGCTCAAATGTTTGTATTTCCTTCTTCTTTTCCACAGTGACTTCTTGACAGGGGTACAGAGAAACCCCTCCCTTCCTCCTGCTGCTTCCTTCTCCCCTTTGTCCTTTGCCCATTTTGGTTGCACCAGGGCAGCTCCGTTTCAGGGAAAGCTCTGCATAACGTTTAACACTTTAATATATTTGAGGAACATCAGAGTCACTTAAAAGTGCTGAAACAAACTGAAACCCTGGAAATCCCCAGCTGCACAATTAATTCTTAAATGTGTATTTGCACTAGACAAAACTTACCTCAGGTGGCTTTCCTTGCACGCCTCACAGCTGAAGTGGCATCTCAGCTATCTGCGGGCTCGCTAGAGTAGGGGTTATTTCACATTTACCTCAGAATAAAGTCTTATGATTTATTAAATGAATTAATTTACTGCTAAGTAGAGTTTTATTCCACCAGTTAAAGACAGACTTTATTTAGAATTTATTTGCATTCATACTAAATTAGAAACTGAACTGCTACTAACTATAAAAATAGGGCCTATAATGAACGTTCTTTTCTGTATATACCTTCACTGATACATACAGATACACAAAAGCATGGCTGCTGCTAAAAACAACTTCTCTCCAAGTTCTGACATTGTTCCCTGATCCCCTACAAATACACACCTCTCCTGTCCTCTCTTGATCCGTTTGGGACCGGCGGAGATCTGGGCAGGTCTCAGCATCTGGAGCGCAAAGTCTGGGCATGTGAGTGCTGCTCTTCCAAGGAAAGAAGTGAAGGCAAACAACCTCGATTCTGTAACTTAGAAAGAAAATCAAATGGTAAATACGTCTTTCATTTTCCAACAAAATCTGACAGTTACAACTGCTTTAAATCTGCTGAACAGCAAATGTGTGCTTTGTACTGCAACTAATCTTTACAGTTTATACACTTTGTAAAATATCAAAGTTGACCAGGTCTACTGCAAACACCTTCAGCCCTTTCTGGTCTATTATACATCTTGTTGCCTATTTTGAGTGTGTATGCAATAGGTTCCTTGTTTCAGACCATAGTGTCATCACATCGTTGTGGTCCTGAAGATCTCGGTGGCTTGCTAAGCCTGACCCGCAGTGCCCAAGAGCAGATTGTGAGGATGCTCAGGCAAGAGAGAAAAGATAAGGCGTGGATTCGTCTATGCTTGGGTAAGCTTAAGGAAAACACACCAGAAAACAAAACTGGGGAGGTGTAACTCCAAAGCAATGATTAGAAAGGAAAATAATGCAAGAAAATAAGAAACCAGTGAAAAGCATCAGTAATTCTAAAGCTGTATCTATCATCCTCATTTAACCATAGAACGAAATACTTCGAAACAGCATCATACAATCTGACAAAGTCACAGCTTTCAGAGTTTCAGACCAGGCTGGTATTGCCAATTTGATTTTTTTATGATAAACCCTGTTCCTCTTGACTCTTCCTCCAGTACAAAACAGTGTGTGTGTGATTTGCACAGGTGTCATGAGCCTGCCAGGACATGGGTCTAACAGTGCAAAAGCACTGGAAGAGATTAGTATATAAAACAAAATTGTCAAATGGGAAATGCTGCTACAAATACTTCTATTCATAACTTGGAAGACATTATTGCTCGCTATCCAAAAATCTTAAATTAGTTAATACTTATAAAACAGGTGTAGGTATTAGCACAAACCACTTAGCCAATAAAGCCGTGAAGCACTTGGATGAAGTGAAGTGTCATATTCTTACAATATAAAAATCCTATGAAATATCAAGGAAGACAAATATTTGATATTGGACACAGTATGTTTGTCATTTTGCAAATTTTGACATTTCAGCTTGTTGATCTCCTTCAAAAACTGAGGCATTTGAAAACAATCCAGAAAATTATTAGGGTTGTTCCATTTGCACAATACTATGGTTTTATTGAAGCAAGGCAGATACCAATAATTAAATTAAATTTTGAAAGATGCTGAACTAAACTGCTGCATCTACTACTGTTTTCCAGTAATAAGGAGGTGCACAGAGCTTGTCTTGGTATCTTTGACTAACACATATATTGCTTTCTTTTTTTAAAAAAATGTGTTCTGTAATTAGAAATAAGCTGCCCCTTTTATTACAAAGATATGTATGATTACAGAAAATGTTATTGACCTTAAGGTTAGAAAAGATGCAATATTTTTGGTTATTCTCAGTGTTAACATTTTGGTCTAATCCATTTTAGATCTCTGGCAGACATTATTTCCTAAATTAGGACACTAGCAGCTTATGAGGTATGATCACATCTCACTGCCGCATGCAGCACTAAATGAATTTAAAATCAGACTGTGATTTCATGATGGCATAAACTTGAATTTAACACTCAAAGCAGTGCTGCATTAAACCACAATGGGCATGCAATTTGAAACACCAACCCACTATATAAACTCTCTCAGCGTTTCAAGCATGTTGATGGCCTGGGATGGAGAATTTGCAGGGTCAGGCTTTAGTGCCAGAGTGGGGAGTCCCTCTCTGAACTACTCAGACCTTGAGGTGTCTTCTGGAGCCTCTGTTTCACCAGGTTCTGCATAGAAAACAGTGTCAGAATGGGCACAGCATCTCAGTAAGTCAGCAGCAGCGTGACCATCAGGGCTGAGCCTGTGTTCGTGGGACAGCGCGGTGAACAGTTCAGGGAGCGATGGCTGGGGCGCCACTGCTTGACCAAAAAATATCCTCAGTTCAACAGCTGCTCTGCTGAAAATGAGATTACAGTCTTAAGTGTTTGCAAGTCTTTCTGTGGCCTCTGTCAAAAGATTGCAGCGCTAGGAGAAATAATAATTTCTTTAGGCTTTTCTTACATATAGAGAGGCAAGAAAATAAGGCCGACTGAACACAATTTGTCTTGAGTTCAATTTTGCAGGGCAGATGTTCTCTGCCCTCCCTGGTTTTCACTTGCGACAAACAAATTTTTAATATAACAGGAAAATGGAAAAATATCCTGTAAAACTGCAGACTTCTTTCTGCAGGCCTACACCGTTTCTGTAGTGCATATATTACACATGTCTAATGTGGCAGGTGATGGGGTTCATAAAGAACTCACAACAGGGGCCTCGATAATTTTTCAATTACACCCAACTATCCACTTTTACATTCATATTTGATATTGTATATATATTATTGATTTGGTACCATACCAAATCAAGAATATATATACATCAATATATACCATCAATAATATATATACAATATATATATACTAAGTCTGAGCATTTTCAACCTACCAAAGCAGCTGCTACTGATGATATGATCTAAATTTTGGCTACTCAGTAACTGGGACTAAATCCTATTCTGATCCCTCCTTCTCCTTCTCCTTCTCTATGGATAGCAAGAGCATAGGCTTTAGTTTTCTTTTCTTTCAATAAATGAGAATTCTAGATGTTCTGCCTCAGGGAAGATAAGATTAAAAAAAGGATCCGATTTCTGAAATGAAACAGAAAAAAATTTATTGTTATTGTTAAATTGGTGTATTCCAGAGCTTACATGCATTATAAAAAGGAGTTGACTCCCTTACACACATATCATGTTTTGAAACATGCAGGTAGTTAAAACTTTAGAAACCACAGCATGATGCATAAATGGAAAATAAAGTGCTCTTGTACAAGTTCTTACATTGCTAATCCCATGGCAAATGGTTGGGGTTCATAAACATTTTTACTGCCATTGGTTATGGACAATGAATGGCCAAATAACAGCTACTCAAGGTCTCCACTTGCCTCTGCAAGCTGCATTTTGCTTTCATCAGCACTCACGGCAGACAGACATAAGAAGTTTGGGACTCGCTGTTAATCTGAAACACTCAAGGCAGGCTTATTTGCAAGCTAGGTTGCAAATCCAGCTCTAAGATATGACTTTTTCTCCTAAACAGTCCAAAATGATATGATTTTTGGCAGATTTGGCTTCAACTAGAAGACAGGACTGTAAGCAGGTTTCGGGATCAGCAGAGCAGTTTTTATCCTAATGTAATTGGGGATATTTTGTACATGTTATTTCTACTGGTCCTTTCAGTCAAATGAAATATCCACTATCTCATTCGAATAATACTAAATAGTAAAGGTTCAGATGTTTCCTCCCTTAAAAAAATTAAACAAAACCAGCGACCACGGTGGCCCCAGGGGCCACCCTCACCCCCAATATCTTCTTACAAATATGCAATATACACTGGACTAAACCAGTTGAAGTCAAATGGTTTGTGTGTTTGGCATTGTAAAATATTGGTGATCAATCATATTATAAATACGCTTCGGAAAGATTGTTAACCAGTTAACTCAGGCCTAAAACATTTATGTATACATTATTGTGTTTGAAAAACTGTTCAGGTAATAAATTGCCAAATACCATATATTTTTAAGGAAGAACATGCTAAATAATAAAGATACATCAGCAGTCCTTTGAAGGAGATATATTTTGAAGCTCCTTCAGCAGAGAGGTGCTGGAATTATTCTCTTTCTTAGTAACTTGCTGGATGTAGTTTACTGTGGGCTAATGAGTAGAAAATAATTAAAAAACGCAAATCTGACAGCACGAAATTGTTCTCTAATTCACTAATGCAGGACGTTAGCAACCACAAAATGCAAATATCAAGCTTCTACAACAATATTAATCGGGTCACAATGTACATCTGGTTTCTTTTACAGCACAGGTTAAATGGCAGAAGTATAGCAATTAATGTATCCAGTTAATTTTATTAGAGTTTTATTTTTTTTACTAATCAAAGGCTTCATCACATTTTTCCAAACAAGTGTGGGCAGTTTACTTGGTTTGATCCAGATGTTAGTATCTTTTTCTCAAAAACTGTGAAGCTTCTGCAGTTTGAGAGGGGCCACAATCTTGAATAAATATAACAAGGAAAACAAGAGTAGAAAACTGTCTCTGTTCAGTGCAGCATTGCTGACATAAGAATATTAACTTTCGCATTTCCCGACTTCTTACATTTTAACGAGGTAACTCTATGTGTGTGTGAATGTAGGGCTTCATTTATTTATTTTTGCATGCAATTTCCTAAGTTTGATGTTTTTTTAAAAAAGAAGGAAAGCGAAGAAAAATACAAAGCCTTCTGTTTATGCAGTCTAACGAAGATGATTTGGTGCTTTTGATGTGGTGTTCTCTGTGTGCTGGGTGAGGCACACAGGAATAAGTGTTTCTCAGCTATGCAGTTTAGAAAAGCCCTCTGAACTGCCAGCGTCCTTTGGATGCAGCGTGAATCCCAGGATTTATAGTTTCTCTTTACCTGCCTTCAGACAGTTTCTCAGGAAAACACTGTACATAGTATAAATAATTGATCTGCAGCTCTGAGAACATGCACAAAATCGTGGATCTGAAGCTGTTCGTGCTGGACATTCCTGCAGCATCGTACAAACGGGTGTTAATGATGCAGCTTCTGTAACAGCTTTCTTGTCCCCTGAGTCTGTACACAGAGAATGGCAGCAAAAGCTGGTGAAATAAATTTGGATACTCATAACATGTGTCAATGAGCAGCTGTCAAATGACAGCAGTTCTTTATTATTGATCCTCTCTATCTTCACAGCGATGTGAACTTCTCGACCTGTGAGAGGCACTTTGTGAAAGAGGGACTGTGAGAGAGTGTGATGTGCAAAGCCTACGCATTCAACTTCCACGCTCTGAGGAAGCACGAGGAGAATTCTGAATAGGGAACATGGAGTATGGGCTAAGAAGGTGGAAAAGTGCAGCACTTCCAGACGGTAGCCCATTATCTTTAGTGACCTCATGCACAAAAGTATTCACGAGGTTCTCCTTTTGTGCAGGCAACGCTATTAGGCCAAAGATAAAATACAGAATTAATCATTCCAATTTTGATTTATTTTTGTCTATTAGTCTAGTTTAAGAAACACAGTGCAATCTGATAGCTTGTCACCAGAGGAAGAAGAGACCCCACTGCATAATAAATAATCAGAAAGAGAGAAGCAAAATGCCCTGTTTACTGATCAGTCCTGTCATACTATAGAGAAGCATCGGAGATGGGAAGTGGTTGTAGGGAGTTCCCTGTGAGAAGTCACAGAAACTGCTGAAGGAGAAGCTTTGCAGATGTGAAAGCCATCCAGCTGGCATTGGACATTGCTGAATGAGAGAAAAGGGCAGCATTTTATCTCTACACCGACTCGTGGATATTGGCAAATGCCCCGTGGGAGCGCTTGCAGTGATGGAAGCAGAATAACTGGCAGCACTTCCACTGTGGCAGTGACACTGCTGTGGCAAGATACTGCTGCCTGGGTGGAGAAGCTGGGTTTGAAAATACATCCTCATGCAGATGCTCAAGCATCCAGGAGTTGGGTCACTGAAGAAAATCCAAATAACCAGCAGATGCATCAGGCTGCTAAGATTAAAGTATCTCAGGTGGATCTGGATTGGCAATATAAGTGTGAATTATTTCTAGCTCGGTGGGCCCATGACACCTTGGGCCATCAAGGAAGGGATGCAACAACACACAGGTGGGCTCATGACTGAGGAGTGGAACACATCCATGGACACTCTCACAAAAGCCATCCATGAATGAGAAACCTGAGCTGCAATCAAGCAGGACAGGCTCGTGTGGAGGCTGGTGTCTGCAGTATAAACGTGGGAGGCCTGGCAGATTGGCTATGACACACTCCCACAAACCCACCGCGGACAGGGCCATGTGCCTGCAGTGGTGAAAGCAGCCACTGGATGGCCAGATACAGATCCTGTGTCCCAAGCCATGGCCCAGAACACTATCCTGGCCCTTGAAAAGCGAGGCTTATGGTGACATGATAGCCTAGAAAAAAAGTGAGACAATGGGACTCATTTCTGAAAGAACTTCAAAGACACCTGGGCTGAGGAACATGGCATGGCATGGGTATATCACACCCCCTGTAATGCATCAGCCTCCAGGAAGATCTGTTGATACAATGGGCTGCTAAAGAGGAAACAGAGCAATGGGTGGTGGGACCTTCAAACACTGGGAGCCACTGAACACTGCTGGGAGATGGGCTGGGCATCAATCAACAGCAGGTGAGCAAATATGTTGTGCATCATTTGTTTCTCTTGGGTTTTATTCCCCTCTCTCCCTCTCTTTCTCCTTTTCATTACTATTATTATTATTATTATTATTATTATCATCATCATCATCACTATTATGATCAACTTTCTTTCAATTCTTTAATTGTTATTAACCCATGTGGTTTATCTCTTTTCCCACTTCTCCTTGCCATCTCACCAGAGAGGCAGAGGACAGTGAGCGAGCGGGTGTGTGGTATTTGGCTGCTGGCTGAGGTTAAACCATGACATAACTCCATGAAGCAAGTGCTCTTCAGTTAACCTCCATGATCCGTGGTAGACGTCAAGCTACGGCCCGACTGTGACCTTTTGAAGACCTGCAAGAATTACATGCAGATGAGCATTTGCTTGCTCTGTGGTGTAACATTGCCCTTTCTTATCTGAAAGGTTGATGCAGCTGTGTGCAAGGTTTCTCTCTCCATGTATCTGGCCACCCAAAATAAATACGGCATGATTTAACTCCTGCTTATCTCCCAATACTGTACTTCAGTATTGCATTCAAATCATCTGATACGGAACGTACTTTGAAAACAATTTAAATGTTTCACAAGTAAGTTTCCACTCTAACAATCGTACCCTGAGATCTAAAGCCTCCTTTTCTCTTGGCATGAAAAGCACTTTATAAACATTCATTAATCCCATCCTTATTTTGAAAATGTGAGAATTAACACATGCAAATGTAGTTGCAAAAAACTACAGAGTAAACGAAAGGAAGAGTAAATTACATCTGTTCCCTGGACCACCTACTCCTCACACCTCAAGCTCCCAGCAATTAATCTTAAACTGAAGACCCAGACTGGAATAATCCCCAAACTCTCTTGTTTGAAACACAGTACATTTCACAGAAACGTTGTTCAGCCTTCTCTATTCAGTAGCGCTGTTTGGAATTGGTAGAAGGAGTCTCAGAACATCGGCCAAATTTCAGTTCTTAATAAAGTGGCTGCTAATAGCCTGAGATAGGAATATATGTTTTGATCGAAGAAGATTTTTAAAACATTTTAAACATCAGTTTAAAATATAGACTGATAATTCGCTGTTTCCTATAAAACTGTTTTGCCGTTTAAAAACTTTTTCAATAATTTTAACCTTTATTTGTTCCTTTATTTTGTCATGAGACCTGAATGAAATCCTACCCTAGTTTTACCACTGCCTGGATAACTAGGATATTCTTATGTGACTCCCATCAGAGCATAAGTCACAAATTTTTACCTTTAGCATTGGGCTTGAACACTCATCAGTGACAATTTTGCTTGTAAAGTCAGATATCTCTTTTGGCTAGCAAAACCCACGAGAACCCTAAAGCTGTTACTCTCTGTAGAGCTAGCCGCACCGTCTGAGGCATTCAAATCAAGACCAAATACACTTGGAAAATATGGCAGCATATGCAGAACATCAGCATTTTGCTAAATCACTTTGTTTGCCAAATCATGTCTTTCTCTGGAGGACTGCCATCCAAACCTGGAGGATGCAAAAAGCAAAAGATTCGTGCTTTTTAAAGAATGGCAAAATGTTGTCAGATCATAAGATACATGAAAAAATACCGCCAGCTGCTCAATTTACTGAAATACTCTGAGAGAGTGTAGTGCAGATGAGAGGGCAGAAATTGGCTTAGGATCAGGAAATATCTTGTACTGGAACAATCAGCCAACATGGAAGAAAGAGCCTGAAAAAACTGTAGGATTAATTATGTAATATACATATGTTTCCCATAAACTCGACTTTCAAATTCAGAATAATTTACAATAATTAAAAGCACTCTCTAAGTCAGGTCAAGACATCAGAGTTGTTGAAATGCTGGTAATGACAAATGCTTGGTATATTTTTTTTGACCGTTTCTACTACTGGAAGTTACATTTCTTTTTCCTTTCTTTTTATGTTTTACATTTTTTAAAGTATTTTTTATCCTTTTTTTTTGAGAAAAAAGGAAAGATACACAAGCCTTCAGGAAGAAAAAAAAAGACATAGAGGGACAAGCTCTAAGTTTTTTGAAATTCTAGACTATTTCTTTATATCGCCACATCACACCTATGATTTGATTGAATTTTAGCATAGTGTTGACTCCTGTTCTCTTAATTGCATGCAGCAATGAAAAGTGAATGAAAAGTGACAACAGAACATGATTTATATATGACATAATAGAACAAGGTTTTATCCTGCTTCTGTTTTATGCTATTTGAAGGAATAAGCTTTTAGGGTGCCAAAGTTATTGCTAACCTTGTTAACTACTTTGGAAGCAAAATGGTTGACATAAGGATAGCCAAATCTGTTCTTTTATGAAAGTGTAATAAGACAGAAAATCATTTCATTGTCAGATAATGCTTCAGTTTATATGACACAATTAGATTTGCAATAAGCTACAAACAGATTTGATAATGTCACTTACAACAATAATCCTGGAAGAAGCAATAGAGTAGCGTTCAGCTCCCTGATGCCAGTGAGCTGGAAGCAACCTGCCAGGGAGCAGCTGATTACCCAATCCAGAGCTCCATGTATGAAACCCAACACAGGCTTTGACAGGACGTAGATCACATTTTTTTAATTTGTCTCCCAACTACATGACAAGTTTAGCTCCAGTCTACAAGCATTAATATTCCGAACACTCGACTCATTAGTCTAATCAAGGGATGGGAAGACCACACAAATGTATGGATTGTTCAGCAGCCCTGACCCCGCTCATTCACACACATGTAATAGCCCTGCCATTCACTCATGCATAGAAATGATCACAAAAGCAAACAATGCCGTGCTCACTCATTCACTTAATTAGTTAGTCACTGTTTCACTCACTTGGTTGACTCAGCCCTCCGTACTTACAGCCTTAGAATCTCATCTCACTTTCCCAGTGAGTAATGCCAATTAAAATTCACTTAAGGCCCACATAGATTGAGAAAATCAGAATGACACCCTCAGTCTGACAGATACTAAACTTCGTGAAGCAAACCCTCAAATGTGACTTGGAGTATTTTAAGATCTTAAGTAGAAATTTAGTGCTGCACAGGCCTTGCCTAACCTTCTCTTTTTCTTCTCTTTAACTCTCTTGCTTTGAAAGCAAAAATGGGTTTCTGCCCTTGGTATTATTTAAGTAAGCATTATTGAGAGCAAAATCTGACTTTTTGTATGTAAATTATAGACGAGGTTTCAACACTTATGTACTTGTCAGCCAGCTATGCTTCAAAAAACCTTTCCCAGCATCAGTCTAAGCAGACACTCAGTTATGTCATAATTTTCTTGGCTAAGGTCCAGCTCCTTTAATTTCTCTTAATGGTATGTTTCATACCCAGCATGAAGGCTTCAGAGAGGAAAGTGATACGTAACATTTTAAAATTGCTAAACCAATGACCTTTTTTATTTTATGATATAAGCTGGATAGAAGGTCAAATTGGTCATTTTTTCCATTACATATCTGACCTGCATATTCAGCTGACAGCTAAAATGTAATGTTGTCTGTCAGTCTCATGACCAAGTCTTGCATTACTTCATGACAGAGGTAAATGTACAGGTCTGTCTGTATTTGCACACACACATAAATCACTGCAATGATGATCCCTTCTGTCACAAAGCATGGAAAGCCTGTCATCTTCTGATTTTAGAAATAGATTATTTTCCCAGTAATACCTTTCTCAGACTAGCAGCAGAGTGTGGTTTTTTTACTGTTTTGATCTTCAGAGATGCGTATATAACAAAGAACTGCATACGTGGCAAAAAATAAGTAGAAATAATTATAAATCCCTATAACTAGGAAGTAAACTCACTGGCACAATGTCACAATAGTGAATGGGTCTGTGTAATCCCTTTTCTAAATTTGCATTGATTTGTGGATGTTTTTATCGAGGGTTAAGACTGAAAAAGAAAAAGCCCGGGGTGCAAATGGGATATGTATTTTGTACTTTGCACATCTCCGTAAACTTTTGTGAACATCTTATTTTTATGACTTGCATTAGACATTTAATGGGTGGATGAGTATCATTATCTTTTTACTTTCACTTTAAAGTCTTTACCATACATCTTCTTAAACTGACTTTTTGACGATATAATTTGCCAGTCCTGGCGAGACTTAACAGTTTATCGAATCCACTTTCAAACTATGGGTATTCCTAATCTTCTTTCATAAAGGCAAGAAGACTGGGTGTTTTTCATTCAGTTTAATAAATTTTATGTTGATAAACATTATTTTCAGTTTTACATTTATGAATTTACTAACCCTGAATGTGTCAGATCTCATGTATATATGCATAACATGCATTATTTTAAAGGAGGCGTGTAGGGTTGGCATAAGTGCAAATACCTCCTGCTATTTTAGACGTCAGGATTAGGTAATTCTAGGACAGGACAGGACCTTTACAAAGAAGGACCTGAAAGTAGACACAACATAAATATCCAAGAGAGAACGAGAAGGGGTAAATGATGGTAAAAACGGAGACATATGAATGGCAAATTCACACAGAGATGGAAGGGTAGTTACATTTGGAGGTGAAATGATGAACAGAGGAAAAAGATTTCACAACTGCATTTGCTTTTGCAAACAGTCTGACTTATCACTACATATATGTTGCACGTGGCTGGCTGAAGAAGTACCTTCTGCAGCCAAACGTGAAGATTTGATTCTAGTCAGTGAACTCTGTCCATCTGCTTGGGCAATTTAGCCACTGCCACTGAAGGACTTTGGCACATCAGAAACACGATATTCAAATAGAGCTCAGGCTTTTAATCTTGGCTTTGGCCTGATGGGAGACCATCATCCATCAACACTCATTGAATACCCACTTAAACCTTTAAATTTGCAGAAAAAGTCTCCCCTGCGAGCGGCACACTCAGCAGTATCATCAGCTACACTGCCAAAACCACCTGGAAATGGGGCCAGGGCACTGCAATTTAAGTTCTCAGGCGTATGTCTTCGTGGCAATTTTGTGATATGATACCATTTAAACCTTTAAGTGGTTTGAATATAAGAGTAAATGCAGGTCAGGTAAGAAATAAAAAGAAAAGGAAAATGCAAGCAGACAAGGAGGAGAAAGGATTTTTCTCACACAACTTAAGCAGCTTCTGTGACCACAAAATAATCAGAAGTAAATTCTTCAGGGTGAAAAAATTTCCTATAGATAAAAACAAGTTCATTTCCAGTTAAGGGCAGGGGAAGAAATTAAACCTTTCCACAAACTGAAATGGATAAGCACATGCAATAAGCTTCATCTCTGCACATTAAAGAAAGTTCACAGAAAATCGCTTACATTGCTTCAGTTGTTGTATAAAAACAACACTGGATCTTTCCTTCAGCAACATTTCTCCTTAGCCAAAAGGATACTGTCATGCATTTAATATAGAACCATAGTTTGAGTCAGTTGTTTGCATCGCTCCTTCTCCCACCTTTATTTGTCTTGCACCCCCAGTAAAATCTCCTTGAACAGAGTATGACAGAGCTGAGGTGGCCCAGAACATTGAAAACACTTACACTCAGTACAAAATACATCACATACCTTTACCGTGACACATGAGGCAAACATTCAGCAAAGGTCAGGTAGCTTTCTGATACCTGGGGGTGTGTGTGAGGTCTGTGTGAGCCACTGATGTGTTTGCAGAGCTAGGAACCAGCCGCACGTGTTCCCATCCACAGCATCAGATGCAGGCAGCCTGTAAATGGCACAGAAATTAAGATATTCATGGAAAAATATTTTAAAACAGAGCTGATCTCAAAGCGGCTAGTTACAAAACAGTCATTAAATGCTTGTTAAAAGTTAACACAAACCCCCTGCTTTTTTGTAATAATGTTACGGGAAACCAGTCCTTTAAAAAGGGCAGGGTATGTGCTGATTTCTGTGTAATCCTTGATGTGCAGAAGAGATGAATGCTATTACAGATTTAGACTGTAATTTAGATTTTAGATTGTACTTACATTTCCATGCATGTGAACATTTTGTAAAATCTTATCAAATTCACATGGACCAAAATGCAGAATTTCAGACACACAACAAGTTGGGGTAACAGGAAAAGTACAGATTAGAGTTAGGAAATGAATGATTAATGTATGGAAGACACTTTTTGAATAAGTAAAATATATTTCAAAAAAAAAAAAAGAAGTCTTGTTTGGTTCCTTCATGGAAAAATATGGATGGAGGAAAAATGGATGGAAAAAATAAAGATGGAAAAAATACCATATGATTTTGACTCCAAGGAAATCTCAGGATAATAGTGCATAAAGAATAACCTATGCTTTGGAAATACCACCTTATTTGAGATGTTAAAAATATCTAAAAGAAACCTGTTGGTTTTGCTTTGTAGCAAAATTTTGTTTCTAGCTTTTTTTCCTGGACTCAAATGCCACTCTTCCAAAGGGTGAAAAGAGGCACACAAGGAAGCAGTCACAGTTAGGAACATCCTGTGATGCTGTCAGACAATTATTTTTATGTCTAATTGATGCTGGTGATCTAGCACTGACAAATCCTTATTCTAATATTTTAGTCATACATACAATCTGAATGTACATGTTATCGTGCTCGTATGGGGACACGGAAAAAGCTCTTCTACACTGTGTTAGCTATAAAAGAAGGGCAAATGCTTTCAACAGTTCCAGAAAGGTCTAAAACTGATACTTTTTTCTTGAGCCTGATTTTATTTCATTGTCATGTAACACGCGTATATTTCTTCAATGTTGGCCACTTTTCTCAAAAGCGCTGTTCCATGCTGCCACCAGAATTCACTCCTTTCAGAAGGGCTCCTCGAAATATCGGATTTTGTAATTATTTCAAAAATTGTTGCACTATTTTTGCCTAAAGATCTGATATGAATGTCTCTGCAGAACACAGACCCTTGTTCAAATAGTTGTTCTTTAATCACAAAAATACAGCAGAAACAGAAAACCGCTTGGGTGGTTTACTTTGTGAGAACAGAAAGTCTGTATGGAGCTCACTGCAACATTAAACCCCTGTGCAGAGAATCAAACAGTTGCTAAAATTCTCCTGGATGTTTGAGACAGCCTGAACTATGGATCAGGAAATGAGCACCTCACGCAGTTTTTGACAGGAGTTCATCAATTTTAGAGCCCAGAATGGAGCCTTGGTGGAGAGGTTGCTTTGCTATGGTGCAAAGGAGAAAGGGTAACTCAGTTCATAACACGTTAAGTTTTCCAGTTTCAGGTGTAGCAGATGAATAATCTTCTGTGCAAGAGAGGAAAAGGACGTGATCAGTGCTGAGGTCTAGTTCACAGGGTAGGTTCTACGATGCAGATTTTTCCACCTTGTGGCTGAGTGTACATTAAGGTAACTCACGCTTATTTTAGCAGTTGTTATTTTTCTTATTGACTAAAACCAGATCTCACAAAGTGCAACTCAAAGAATCAAAATAAATTACAAAACCTAAGTTGTGAAGGGACTGGGTAGCCATTTTGGTGGTGGCAGCCATCTTGGGGCAGAACAGATTCAAAAAAGCTGAATTTCCAGAAATGACTAATATTTTTCAAATGTAATATTTTTAAGAAAATCTTCCCAATTGTCAGCCACTGCACTAGAATTAGAGGAGGTTATGGCTATCTACCACACATGTAACCGTAACAGGAAATAATTTCTGCTGCGTGTTTTTTGCTCGTAACTCATAAAACCCCAGGGATTTTTAAAAAAATAAAGCGAGAAACCTAAATTCTAAACACAATTAGAAACCCCTTTCCAAGGCCATGAGATAAATCAAGAACATACAGCGTAGGAATGCCAAGTCTTGAGATCTCACTCCAAGTTCAATACACGACGAAGTCTGGAAATTTTAAGTACTTACACATAGAAAGAGACTATAAAAACACACGAGCACATCGCCTTTAAGTAGAAGAACACTGAGCCTCATTTGACACATAAGCCAACAGCATTATATGGGAATGAAGGCGCAGTTGTGATTTATTTCCCCTGCAAGAGGCTTCCATCACTCAGGACCTCATTACAGTGGCCGCTGGTCATTTTTGCAGCTTTGACCCGGAAGGTGCACTAAGGCATCCACAAGGAAGAGGGGAGCTGATATTTGGTGAGGAAGGACGACGCAAGCAAGGATGTGTCGACTGCTCCAGGGCACATGGGAAGTGGCACTCGGTGTGGGACAGACACCTCGGAAAGGGATCTAGTCACAAGGGAGGTACCGTTAGAAAGTACCCATTAGAAAACTTATCTTGGCAATTTTATTTTTCCCTGCTGAGGATGTAAAAAAGGCCGGAGCGACCAGAGAGCAGGACGACAGCAAAGTAAAGGCGCACGAATCCTCAAGGTTTAAATACAAGCTCGGCAACAAGATTGATGAGCACGGCTCGCGGGTTAGAAACGAGAGAAAACGATAGCAGCCTTAGTGGCTGGAGACAGCACGTAGCGAGCAACAGGACCCGAGCCTGATGAGGAGCGAGCACTTTGCTGCTGCTGCGATTTATAACATCCCCCCGCGACAGGAGGAAACCGCGCAGGAGGGGAAGCGGCGGGGAGCGGCGCGATGCCCACACAAAAGCGGGGCTGGTGGCGGTAAAGTTTGGGCGAGCAAAGGTCAGACACGCGGACGCGAGGCAGCGGCGCTCGAAGTGACTCAGCCGGCCCAGACATCCGCCGGGGCTGCCCGCGGGCGGTCCCCAGCCTCCAGGGCTGATACATCCTCCTCTTCCCTCGCCGCTGATCCGTGAGCCACGCTCGCAGATCCGACACGTAAGCCCACGGCGTGAGCTGGGGATGAGGGCGCGTTTGTGATTTATTTCCCCCGCGAGAGACTCTTCTTCCAGTCAGGGCGTCCCTACAGTGGCCGCGGCTCATTTCTGACCCTGAGGATGCTCTGAGGCAGCCACGAGGAAGCGGGGAGGCGATACTTGGTAAGGAAGGATGCGGGACCTGTGGAAGCAAGGATGCGGCGACTGCTCCAGTGTATCTCGGAAGCAGCGCTCGATGCGGGACGCATTTATAACACATCGGAAAGGGATGCGGTCACAGGGGAAGGGCTAAGTGCCTACCAGGAAAACTTATCTCGGCAATTTTATTTTTCCGTGCCGAAGACGGAGCAAGGCGGGAGTGAGCTCCAGAGGCTGAGCTCCCGCGCCGGGGGAGCAACAGGCGGAGCGGCGGCGGGGCCGGAGGACCCGCCCGGGGCATTCCCGCCCCGCTCCGGGCACTCCCGCCCCCCGGGACCGTTAGGGCCGTTACGCCGCTCCCGCTCTCGGCCCGATTCAAACTCGGCAGCGGCGCCGGGCGGGAGCGGGAGCGCGGCCCCTCCCGGTGCCCGCCAATCCTCTCGCCCGCCCCCCTGCGCTTTCCCCTCCCTCTCGCCGCTCTCCACGTGAGGCGGCCGGCGGCTCCGGGGCCTCCCGGGCGCGGCGCAGCCCCGGGCGC
>VYZT01048622.1:59388-76233 GCA_013400735.1 Pomatostomus ruficeps
CCCGCGTCCCCTTCCCGCGGGGCGCCGGCGGGAGCCACGCGCGCTGCCGGCCGGTGACAGCTGGAGGGGGAGACATGGAGTCTGGAGTGCCCTTTGTCTAAGTTGGCTCCGTCCAGCCCGGCCGGCGGCTCCGATCCCCGCCCGGCGGGGCGCACACCCGGGCTGGGGGCGAGCCCGCCGCCACTCCTCCCAAGGGCGGGGGGCGGCGGGCGGGTGGCGAGGGGGAGAACGGGGGCGAGACCCGGCGATTCCCTTCGCTTCCCCTCCTGTCGGCTCCAGCCGGCGGCACGCGGCGGCGGCTCCGGCGCGGGCACGGGGAGGGAGGTGTGTGTGAGCCCGGCAGGGGAAATCCGTGTGCCCGCACAGCTCGTCCCCCTGCTCCCGGGAGGCTGGGACGGGTCTGCCCGGGCGCACAGCTCGTCCCTCTGCTCCCGGGAGGCTGGGACGGGTCTGCCCGGGCGCACAGCTCGTCCCTCTGCTCCCGGGAGGCTGGGACAGGTCTGCCCGGGCTCCCGGAAGCCGTGGCGAGCCGGGCGGGGAGGCTGAGCGCGGGACGGCGGGGCTGCGCTGGGGGCTCCCGCCGCCGCCTTCGGGGCGCTCCGGGCTCACGGAGGGAGCTCAGGAGGGGCCGGGGGGAACTCGGTCTGGCGGCCGCTCCCGCGAACTTCCCAATCGCGAAGGACACCGTGTGGTCCCGATCTCCCAGAGCGCCCCGAGAAAGTTCATAAATAGCTGAAAATTCTGGGGTTTGGGGTCTAATGCCGCCCAGCAGCGCCACACGGAGCTCTGTGTGAAAGTAGGGTGTCTGGGGAGGTGCGGAGAAGGGCACTGGGCTGAGCCGTCCCTGAGCAACAAATGTGTGGTTGGATAAAGAGGTCGGTGTGTTGCGGCATCACGCACATGTATTTAACATTACCAGGTCTTCATGGTGATTCAAAAATTGTTATTCATACACAAAAGAAAAGCAGTGTGTGCCTGGGTGTGCGGCAGGAATAGGATAACAAACTTGTACATTACTCAAGATACTTATTTCTAACTTACAAAGCACCACACTGATTTTATTGGAGAAGTTTTTTTTTTATTATTTTTAAAGCTGGAAGTTCAGATTCTTGGTCTCTCTCTGATAAGAAGCATTTAACAGTTTGGAGACTGCAATTTAATTCTAGCAGGATAGGTTTGTCTTTGCTTAAGTCTAGCAGTTCTAGTTGCAGCTGAGTTTGGTTCTTACTAATACAGGTTTCAGTGAAGAGCTTTTACCAGCACATTTAGTGTAATCTTCACTTCTAAGTGGGGATTTTTCTCATAGATAGGTTAATATTTTTTAGGGGTTGGCTCATTCAGATTCTTTATGCAATTTATAAGAATTTAAAGGTTGTTCTTTGTTTGTCCCCAGTGTCTATATCAAATTGAGAGTCCGGGGAATGTTTATTTGTGGTAACAATAAAGCATCTTCAGAAGGGTGAGTATTACTTGTGCGTAGTGTACTATAACTAGTCGCACTAGTGATTATTAAAATGTGACTATTTCAAAGCTACAAAGTCTTTCAGAAAATGTGCTTCCAGTATTTTAGGAGATGTGACTCAGAAGTTTTCTGTGATGTGTTGCATGTTTTTAAGAGCCAGTATTTTCTGAAGTACTGGATAAAAAAACCTTACATTTCTTGTTCTGGAGTTTCCTTTACAACTAAAAAAAAAAAAAGAAAAGGAAAAAAATTTTTTTCCTTCCTCCATCCCATAAGAAATGAAAGTAACAATTAAAGTTAAACAACCTGTGGAGAAATCTGCGACAGTGTAATGTTCCATGAGGTGCCAACTGCTATTTTCGTCTGGAACTTTGGAAGGATTGAAGACTTTAATTTAGGAGAAAAATTGGGAAAAACTTTCAGGTTTTTTCATAGATTTTTTTCAATGTGTAATTTCACCTTGAAAAGTGGCAGACACTGGAAATCTGCACCTTCAAAAAGTCATAAAATGTCGCTGCTCAGTTTAAGTGAGCTAAAGTGGTGGCATGTAAACTTAGGCCAGAGACTTTGAAATTCAAGCTCAACATTTTTCCCCCCCTGCTGTGTTTTTTTCCTTTCTTGCTAAAATTGCCAACAAGCTGAAATACGGTGATTTCTTTGAAGACACGCTTTCAAATTGGTTTTTGTTTGTTCTGTAACATTGCAGCCTTCATGGGTGAAGTGTAAATATTCCTGCACCTCTTCTTACCTGCAAAGAAACTTTGGCTTAGGGAGAAGGGAATTTTTGTAGTGCATTCTTGAATGCATGGGCTGTATTAGATACAGAGAGAGTGCAAGCCCCTTTCTGTAAAGCAGCTTATGTCAGAACAAGCTACATCTAGAATCTAGCGCAGGCCAGCAGTGCTCCCAGGAAAGTTGGTGCACTCTTAAAATTCCTCTTGCAATTAATCTAAAGAAGTGTTCTGTCACCATTCACAAGACAGTTCAGCTTCCTTAGCCGGATAGGTCGTGGATGCTTTTTAACAAGTTTACAGCTGTAATGTTAAAACTGAAGAACAATTTTAGATGACACTTCTACGTTCATGTGATTGAACAGTGAGAGTTATTTTTAAAAACGGCTGCAATACTGACAGAAGGCACATTTAATAAATGTCAGCTTTACGTTGTGTTTGAGCAAAAGTGCTGTGGAAGACTCTAGTGTTGGCTGTAATCTGGAGGTTCTGGAATCCTACAGTTAGTACTTACAGATGCATCTGAGCTGACTTGAGGAAAAATATCTGTGAAGCTTTAGGGGGAATAACGTTTTCCCCAGCAGGGATGCTGAAAATCGCAGGAACAGAACCTGGCCTTTGCTAAGCAAGGAAGTTCACCGAGTCGAGAAAGTAATTTTGGCAGTATTACTTATCCAAGCAAAATTCACTTTACCAGATTTTTGAAAGAGTGAGGGAAAGGGGCTGCATACTGTAAATACAATTCTTAACGATTTGATGGAGGCTTTTGCGTAATACTTACATTAACAAACAAGACCTCTGTTAACAGAAGCTGTAGGACAGTAACAGGAGGTTTATTTTAATGTTAAAGCCGCTTCCAACCTTCTGTTCCTTCTGTCAGCGAGGTCCACGGAGAGCTGTGCTGGGCCCCTGGAAGTGGTGTCTGATTGAAGACAGCATCTGTAAATGTATCTATCTATAAATGTATCTACACATTTAACACCTAAGTGTTTGACTTGTACGACTGCTCTGGAGTGGATAAGTCAGTCTTTAAATGGATGAGTTACTCCTGCACTGACATAGTTTAAGGAATAATTTTAGTTAAAGTAGCTGTGTCTGCGAGGAGAACAGGGAGGCAAACTAAAATCTTGCATAAAATGTACCCAAACCAGCAAAATCTTGTATAAAATGTATGCAGAAGAGAGAGGGCTGCTTCACAGGGGTGATGAAAACACTTGTTACAAGTTAGTCAAATGCTCAGGTTTGTTTTTTAGCTCGGTTTATATGCCCAAGGGTTTTGTTGAGCTAAAGATTAAAAGGGAAACAATGTACAGAATTACGAAGTAGGTATCCTATCTGTTCTCACAGAGATCCCTGAAAGGCTTTGGGATGATGCTGTGTATGTCTATTTATGGGTGAGATGAAACTAGCAATGAAATTTATTGAGGGACGGGTTCTATTGAGCTCCAGCAAGAAAGAGGAAAGTTTTCTAAAACATGCTGCTTTCTGTAGGCACCTTGATTGTCACAGTCTTTTTCTAATTGTACACCTAGATTTCCACTAAGATGGGTCAGACTGTGGACTTGGTTCTGAATTAGGAGGTGACACCAGTAAACTTGAGTAAAAGCACCTCTTAAGAAGAGCGAGAAGTATAATTTGCATATAAAATTGGCAAATTAAGCTTCTCTTAAAAATATTAAAAGGAAAGGAATTTTTAAATATATAATGAATTATTTAGCCACAGGTTTGTAAATTGATTGTAATTTAAAAGTATTGAGAGAGAAGAGGATGTCTATTAATGTCCCTGCTGTGTCCAGAAAAAAATGTCCAAAAAACAAACAACATTCACCCGCAGATTAGTGTGGATCACACTCTTATTTAAGAAACCTTTTGGCTACCATGATATAGGATTTTTCATTTATTGTGTCTCTGCTCTGTTTGTGAAAACTACTGCTGAGTTGGAATGATTTATAATGCATTCTGTTCTTCTTATCTAGTGGTAAAATCAGTAGCACTCCTAAGGTAAGAAGGCCATTTGGACATTTAGATAGATACTGCGCGTGATCTGAATGCTGTGGATAAAAATAACAGTGTAGTGATGGGAGTGGATCAGCACAGTGTTGTCATTTGCTTGAAAATGTGATGTAGGACTTCCAAAGCTTCTAATTTAGATATATATATTATATCATTAGCAAATGAGGTAGAACTGGTGTCTTGCTGTGTGCAAATAAAGACTTCCTCAATACACAATTACAGAATACTCCAGAATTTGCTATTAGTTTTCTTTTTTTGTATATACATATGGTGCCTGGTTAAATAACGTTGTATGTGTAATTATGCAAGCAAAGTAGTACAAATTGCAATCCACATCCTAGGCTTTCCTACAGATGAACTGGAAACAAATCTTTACAGGCGGGTATGTTTCTTTATATTTTTAAATTGTTTTCTGATCTAGACCCAGGCCTATTTCCCTTGTCAGTTTTTCTTGGATCTGGCTCCTTTCCATTCTGCCTTTTACATGGTTAGTTCAGTTTTTCCTGCCATGCATTCTCTTTTCACAGCCTGCATGTTCGGTTTAAATCCCAAAGCCATCAGATGTAATTTAAAGAAACAAAGTATTTGAAAGGAAGGAAACTCAAATCTTACAACTCATCTATAATTTCAATTTTTTTAATGTGTGCTGGTTTCCTTTCCATGTTTCTTAGCAGGATTGGATCTGGCAAGCTTTATATTTTTAGTGTGTAGTCTGATTTCGTTTTTACTAATAAGATAAAAAATTCTGGAGCTGGAATTCATTTGCTGCTTCGGTCAGAAGTCGTATGGATGTGTGTTATAGATACTTGATTTACCCACAGAACTGTACCGTGGCAAATGGATTAAAGTCGCTATTATCATCTCTTTTTTAGTGTCACAGTGTATAAGCAGGACAGTGTAAATTCTGTCCTTTGGGATAACTTTTTCCTGTTGTATGTCATCTAATTTGTGCCGTGTTTCTAGTGAGTATTTATTGCCAATGTGTTTAGTGCAAAGCTAAATCCAGCAATTATTGGAAGAAGAGATCGACATATGTTGTTTTATTCTTAACATACTGTAACCATTACTGGCGTTCAGTGCATGGTTGCTTTGAAACTGGGAGATATAAGGTCCCAATACCTTCCTTAGTATTTACAGTTCTCTTCCACAGCCTAAGGGAGATATTTTCTTTTTCACTGGAGGGTGGTGGAGTTTTTTAGGTTTGCACGTTGGTTTTCTTTTTTGCTTTGTTTTTTTTTTTTTTTTCTCAAGAATAAACTGTTTTTTGTTCTTTTTCAAAATAAACTGTTTCTAATTAGTTTTCTGCATTAAATCAAGCTTCTGGAAAAGTAGTATCTGTGGCTTTTTCCCTTTTTAAGCAATGTAATATAATGTGCAGGTGGATTAATCGCCGTGTACCTTGCAGAACAGGGATGCCATTAGACACAGTTACTTTGAGAAATTTAAAATGATCGTTTTTTAAATAGCTCTTACGGTTACCTTCATCATTTGAAGCTCATTTTGGACTTATTCAGGCAAATGGCAAATACCAATTCAGCTTCAAATTTGCCAGACTGCTCTGCAGTAAATTCTGCATATGTGGAACTGTGGTCTTTCAGAGTTTAGGCTATTTGCCTGTGCAGGGAAAAAGTATGGAATAACCTTTGAACCTGAATTGTTGTGCATCAGGGTTTTTCCTGTATGGAGTGTGTTGTGCTTTTGCACGTATGGGTTGTGCAGAAGAACCTGTGGCTGTTTTAGTTTTTCAAGTATAAAAGGTGTGTCCACAAAACAAGTTCAGGTGGAATAGCCTGTGGTCTTCAAATTCACATCATAAATTATTTTGCCTGTGGAGACGTGACTTAAGTATTCCCAGCAAGTGTTACTTTTTCTGCCAGATTTATCCAGGATATCAAAAAGCTAAATTTTTAAGAGGTGGAGGTGTTAGGCAACAGAGGTTAATTGGAATGTGTGTGGGAGTCATCTAACTCCTCTGGGTGTCTGTGAATGAGTGTGAAGAGACAAATTCTGGCGGTACTCATTCGAGCAACTCAAAGGTGAAGCTCAAGTTTTATGCACACAACTCTTTCTCCTGACAAACAGCCAGGCTTGGTCTGCTGTGAGGAACGTGGGATGGTTTTAATTGTGACTCGTAAAAAGTGTGATCAAACTCGGGCTTGAAACTATTTGTTGCTGTGGTGCTGCTTGGAGTTTTAAAATGTTTTATTTGTTTTTTGAGCCAAGTAGTCTTACTCATCCATGCAAATGTTAGAAGTATTTATAGATGCATATAGCCAAGTGAAAAGCAAATAGGTGTGTTACCTGTTTCAAGGTATTCAGCTCCTGTTGCCCAAAGTGAAGTGAGATGTCAGTCAGGTTCAGTTGTGCCAATTTGGTTTAGTCTTTAACATAAAATACCTGGTTGCAATCTCCCTGTTTTCTCTTCCTCCTCCCCCCACCCCAGTGAACGAATACTTGAACTTCTTATTTTCATTTCCAAACCGGTATTTTTCTAAAAGTATCAAATGTTGAAATGTGCTGGAAGAAAGTGGTAATGTAGGGCATTTAGAATTCTTTTTCTTTGAAATGGGTTACTCTTACTCCTTACGTGGTATTCAGTAATGATTTCATGTCTGTTTTTATTTCTCTAAGTCCTGAAGTAGGGACACAGAAAGATTTTTTTGAAGGGAAGAATTGCTTTGAAAGTTGCAGGCTTGCTTACACAGATAGAACACTCCAGTACGGATTTATCTTTTTCTTTTAAGGACCGTCTGAAAACAAATTACGCTGTGTTACTTTTTGTATTCTACTGTTGTATTTGTTTAAGGAAATGTGTTGAAAAACTAATTATTCCTATTGAAGTCTTGTTCTCTTATAAACTGACATGACATTTTTATTTTTCTCTACTGAAGAGAATGAAACTGAGAAGCATCCATACCACTGCTTCTTGATGAGTAAATGTTCTAAATGAAGAACTCCCACCAAGTGAGATAATGTCAATATAAATCCAAAAGCAGTGTGCTGTTAGGAAAAAAGAAGTCATCAAACTGATGCCCTCCTTCTTTGCCTCAGAGAGAATCTGAGATAAGCTTGATTTCTGGAACAGTGATATTGTGGGATCTTGCTCAGGTACTTCATGTTTAATCAACCTATAATTAGTTCCAAAAACTTTTAAAATTATTGGAGGGTTTTGTCACGATCAGGTGAGTTCTTTTGGGGTTTTTAAGTTATTATTATTTAAATTTCTGAAGCAGATTGATTAAAATTATTTTAGATGTTAAGGAACACAAATTTGACTGTATTTTCTGAAGTGCTTCTGGAAGATCAAGAGTTACTTACAAACTCTGAGCTGCAAAGTTTTTAACATGCTGGCAGATAGAATAAGTGGTGTTGAATGCTGGCAGTTGCTTTGCTTTTATAGTTTTCTAATGCAGAAAAATGAAAGATTCTCATTTAAAAAGAGCAAGAAGATAAATTAAGATTTCTCATGTTTTTCCAGGAAGCAAAAGGGAGTGAAGCACCATTTCTCTCTATTTAATATCCAAGAGCTGCTTGACTCCTCATTCTTTCCTATCTTTCTTCCTTGTCCGTGGGGGTTTTTAATATCTGCCTGATCAGTATATAATGGTAGAGACGCCTGAGAAGGATTTTAATGCAACATAGTGTTAAACTATGTATATGAATGAACTGCTAGGGGAAAAAAGCAAGGAATAAAATGCTGTAGGAGGCAAACTAATATTTATATTAAAAAAATATAAGATGGGGAGCATGATTGAAGAAAATGTGAGTTCTGTGAGCCCTCGAGCTGACGTGTTTTCTTCCTGTCTTGTGTGTCAGTAAACTGAACTGCTCTGACTTACTAAGTGAGGAGAGCATTTCAAAAAATAAGTGGTGTGAACTGAGCACATCCAGAAAGTGATCTGCAGACGCAGGCATTTAGTACTGTCCCAAGGAGCTGAAAACGGAATGCCTAAGGCCGTGGGTCAGCGTCTTTAGGTGGGGCCAGAGTGGCTGGATGCTCACTTTCTTCAGCAGTCAAAAGCAGCAAGGTGTTTTCAGCCAGAGAACTTCCTTGCTTCTGTCAATGGATGCAAAAATGCTCCTTCTGTCCGCAGGGAAATGGTAGCACAGGTGCAGGTAAAGGTGCTGCTTCTTGCAGCAATTCTGGCATAAAGTAGGGGTAATGCTTGAAAGTCAGAGCTGGCTGATCCTCCGTGCAGTTTTTGTCTGGTATGTTTGGGCAGTCATGAGGAACTGTGTTTGGAGAGATTAATTTGAGTGTTAAAGACAGACTGGAAGCAGTAATGGATGAAGGAAAGTACTCGTTGTGAGCAAGGCAGGCCAAAGTCAGGGGTTAAATATGCGGAGGGAAACAGGTGCTCCTACCAAATCTGGAGCGAAGGTTAGAATTCCTAATGTCTAAGCTGGGAGCATTCCCTAGCAACATCCAGGTGTGCAATGCAGGGTTGTGGCTGCTGTAAAATGCTGTATGTGCTTCTGTTACATCCTGGAGCAGAGAGCAGTGACAGTGACTCTTTGGCACGGTGCTTGGCTGCAATGGCATCGTTTGGGTGGGGGCTGCTCCCTGTGGACACATCGGTGTCTGCAGCCCTAAGTGGTGTTTCTCCCTAGCAATTTTCTTTTTAACAACCTCCTCAGTCTTTCTTTAAATTGTTTATTTTCTATAGAATTTATGTCCATGCTGAAGCTTTTCATAATGCCAGAGCACTTGTCCTTCATGAAACTGTTGCAGAACATACATGTAATTTAGTGGGCTGTAAGCCATGCCACATTTGGTTTATGTTTGCCATTTGCATCAGAAGTTCCTGTAGAGGATGTGTGCAGAAGGGTGCATCAGCCGTGCTGTCGCAGCAAAGCTAAAAATCAGCCATTTAGAGTAAATTTTGACCCATTGCTTAGCTCAGATTCAAGGTATTGCCTATGTTACAATAATTTAATAACCCCTCCAGTGGTAACTTGTTTTAGTTTGGGGAATAATACTGCAAATAAAAATATAGTCATTACAGTTAATAAGTTAGTTTCGTGGTAGTACTACTACAAATAAGTAGTTTAATTGGATTAAGGCAGCACATGACCAGGTATGAGTTTGCCACAAAATAGGGAATTTCTTTCCTTTAAGCATGTTTTGAAATTGGCTGAAATTCTTACTCAAAAGATACATGAAAACATCTCACTAGTCCTGAGTATCTTGAAATATGAACTGGGCGCTATTAACTTGAAGAGCTATTAGGGTAGGAACAAGGCCCAAAAACCCATTGTGTTTGGGAAGAAATTATTGAGGTGGCACATCTTTCAAGTTTTGGGGAAGCAAATCATAGACTAGTTGCTTATTGTGAACGTGTGTACCGCTTGACTTGTTTAGTGGTTTCTTCTAGAATACGTTTAGGTTTAAAAATAAAAAAAAAAAAGAAGTGGAAAAAGGCCAAAACAAACCCCAAACCAAAAGCCAACCAACTATTTAATGTTCCAGGGTAGAGATGCTTCTCATCTTAAGTATGCCCAGTGTAAGCTAAGGCTGTAGTAGCTTAAATGGCAGAAAGTAAAAGGTCTGACAAGAGTGACACTTGAAAAGCACAAAGGTCGGGCTGTAAGAGATGCAGAACCCCATTCAGATAAGAAGACAACTAATTTGAAAATAACAGCTCTTATATGTTGTGTTTTATTTATTTTAAACATAATGTCAAGTTTAAGCATTCTAGTTAGACTACTTTCTTAATTAGTGAAGAGCTTTCCAATCTGTCTTTTTTAATTACAATTTCGAAGAGAGAGAGCTGAAAGTTCCAACTGTACTGTTAACCAGACAAGGCATCTTTCAAATGAACCAGCACATGGAATTGTAGTGGGAAAGAGTGTGTGAACTAGCTGGTTGATGGAGTTATTAAAGGAGACTAAAGTTTTTACTGATTATAAGAATCAGTAATTGCACACTAAAATGAAGAGTTTAGTCTGATTAATCTCTTAAGCATTTTAATTCTCAAATTATTGTTCCTTTAATGGTAGTGTTTTTCACATTGTGACTGTAGCAGATTGAAATACTAAGAGTGTTAACGCTGATTGTTTTCATCTTTTGAACATTAACTGTAATTTAAAAGGCAAACAAACTCCCTAGCAGGAGCTTTAAAAATAGCACGGTCCTTGGTTTTGAGATGGTGGGCCCAGACACATTGATTTGTAGAATAGTTTTAGATCTGATCCAGTCTCCCACTTGGGTTAGGCCAACACTGAAATCAGGTTTTCCAGACCACTTTTAAAATGTTTTCAAGAGTGGAGATTCTAACACCTCAGCTTAATACAGTCCTGTGCTGGACCACACTCACTGCAAGAATTTTCTTCCTATATTGAAATTAAATCCCTTGCTGAGTCTTTTCTGTTGCCTCTTGTATTTTCCTTTTAGCATAGATTAGCATGTTTCAGTAGAAGAGCAAGAACAGCGCTGAAATTCTGTGATTGTCTGGGTTTAGCTCCGATTTGTGTAGGAAAGCAGGCTGTTCAGGGAGTTAATTCCATTATGTAGCGGTTGAAATTCTCGGAGTGACTTGTCCAATTTTTGTAAGGCCCAGAAACAGACAGAAGGATGACACAGTCTGAAGAGTGTTCAGGAGTTTGGGGAGCTTACATTTGGTATTCTACAAGAATATTAAGAATAAATAGAACATGCCTTGAAGCCTTTGACTTGTGCTGATACTCGCTGAGTGGCTGTAGTGGGATGTGGGATGCACCAGGCAGAATGGAATTGAAGGAACCTACACCAGCTTTTCATTTGTCTTGCACTGGCAAGTAATGTAGACAAGTTTGCTGCTATTGTTTGCCACCGACTACATCTTTTCAAAGCGATCTTTAGCTGATGGAGAGATAGCAGGAAACAGCTTCTTGAAAGCTACTCCTGCAGAAGTAGTTAACACATTAACTGCATTGATTGTGCAAAGTGCTGTAAAGAACAAAAAGCTACACAGGGTGAATAATATGTTTTACATGGTGGGGAAGATAAATGTTCTGGTCTAAGACAAGTGGATGATATGCTGTAATGGTTTGCTTGCGTTGAAGAGGAGAGGTTTTTTTCTGCTTTCCCTTCACTCTGGTTTCCTGGTTCTGCTTCTTCCTTGCCAGCTTGGATATTTATGATGCCAGCTTGAACAGCTTTGGTCCAGTTAGGAAACTCTGCTTCTTTTTAGTGCAGAAAAGATATGATTTGAAGTAACTGATCAGCACAATCAAACTTACCCTATTTGCTGTGTAAACTCTGTCTGAGATGTGTAGACAGACAGTGAAGAGAGGAAACTAATGCCATTTTAAGATCCCACTTGCTTTCCCAGTTCTAGCTGAGCCGTACACTAGGATGTATTTGCCATCAGCTTCCATAAGCAAACAGGTAAGTGAATGTGCTGTTCAGTTTTGGTTGAAATGTTGTTCTTCAAAGCGAAATTCTGTTAGGTAATTGCTAATAAGCTAGTAACCATTGACTGCATCAGGAAGGGGAAAGGGATTTAACAGCAGTTCTAGTGGAGGCAAAATCTTCAGGTAGTTGGTACATAAATAACCCCACAATATTGTAGTGACAGGATATCATAAAAGGAATTCTACTAATTTAAATGTATTTTAGTGTCGCAAATAGTAATTGCCAATAAATAGCTGTCACGATAATGGGAGCTTACTTGTAATGAGACTGCCCGTAATAAAAGCATTCCTATTTATAGCAGCAGACCTTCTGCTTCTGGAGCTGCCATATTACCTGGAAAGCCTATGGCCCCCATCACTCCGTGCTGGTGTTAGGGCTGACTCTAAAACAGCTTCGATGGGGTTGTTACCCACACTGCAGAACAGGTTTTCAATTCTACTTGCGAGCCAGGGGTTTTCTGCTAACTTGAGGAGGAAAAAGAGGAAATATTCTGAATTTTCACATGCAGTCAGTTTGAGGTTGGCATTGGTACATCTGAGGCTGTTGGTGGTTCTCCTCCTCACATCAGGTTAGTTAAAGTTAATAGTTTTGTCTTTGGTAGTAGCTTGTATAAGTTTCCATATCTTGAGTGATCAAGAATGTTCTTGCAGAACATGTAATCTCGTCAGAGCTGACTGTGGTGTTTTGTTAACCTACATCATCCACAACCACCGATGCCTGACGGAGTGAGGAAGGAATTATTTGGAGTTACCTGCTGAGATCAGTCAATGAACGGATCCTTTTCCTTTAGGTACTACCAAAGAGAGCCCAGTACTGGTTAAGCCTTTGTAGGCAAATACAAGCTGCTGGCCTTTATCCGCCCAAAGAGTGGCACAGCTGCCATGGATGGCTTACTAAATGTTTCCTGTTTCTGGTTTTAAGAATGATTTTTCTGTACCAGTAAAACTTGAGTGTCAGAGGGATGGAATGGTTTGACACTTCTGTTGAAATCTAAACTGCTTCCCTCTCCAGTTTTATTTTTTTGCCTCTTGTTTGTGCCCCAATGTTGCCCCTCTGTCCCTTGTGCGGATTCAAGAATTCGTGGCTTGAACAAACTTGAACAAATCCGTGGCTGCTGAACAAACCGGCATGTGGAGCTGATTTTGTTGAAAAAATGTATTTAAAAACCAAGTATGTTCATTTTCTGGGCTGTTCAGACAGATTTTTTTTTTTTTTCCCTCCTGACCTAGTTTGATTACAGAATCATAAGCACTTAAGCACTCACAGGAGGGAAGGCTGTGTAGAAGTGGAAATGAGTGACCACTGATGCAGTGGAGAGATGATGTCTTTTCCGGGTCAAACTGACACCAAATAGCATTTGAGGAAGGTGGTTGAACTGGTGGTAGCATTTGATGTAAGTTCTTTCTCTAAATTTAAACTGCCTTTAGTGCTACAGTACTTCAGCATATGGAATAACAACATGATATAAACTTTAAAGCATATATAAGTATTTTTAGGTATTTCTTGTTTAAAAATAGGTTGAACTGTACTACAAACTTAAAATACCACATTTCTATGATATAAAATAATGAAAATACACTACAGTTTACTCCTAGCTATTTCTCTGATTATTTCTGTAAAAGATTAAATATGCTGTAGTTATTTTTGTAGTGAAATATTATTAATAAATTATATTAATCTTTCCTATGTGGTATTTCAGCGATAGAGATTTTTGTTAGTTGGTCTAGTTTGGGATCTGAAATACCCAAGTTGACGGTGGCCTTGGGAATATTTTTCTTCCCATGGAAATGAGAATGTGGTATTTTACATAGATAAGTTTGGAAGAAAACCTTGCTTTGTTTTGCTTTAGAAAATCCAGAAAGCAGAGTGGCAACTATATAACTTCTGGTCATATCTTTTTGTGTGTTTGCTGTAAAAACACAGGTAAAAAGCCCTGTGGGGTTCTGTGAGTGTAATTTCCCCCCCCCACACCTACAGCTTTGCATAACCTAGTGTGGAAAGACTTAGTAGCTCTGAAATCACAGCAGTGAACAATTTTTCTTAATTAATCTAAAAGAAGAATATTGGGTTCTGACCATTTTTTTTTTTCTGTGAATCTCTCTGTGCTATTAAGAAAAGTTTGGTATAAATGTAGAAACAGATCTGGTAGATTAGAGCATTAAGTTATAATTAATTTTCAAGTTAGTTTTGAAGTCTGGCAACATGTATGTATTTTATTGGTTTGTTGTTGTTTTTTTTTTTTTTTTCTGGTGCCTGATAGTTGTAGTAAGAGTGCTGGAAACTACTTACTCTGGAAAGGTTTAGGATAGATTCCTAGACAGTATTATCTTGTTTTGCATTTAGGGTGCCTGAAGTAGAATATTAAAAAGAAATTTCGAAGAGTTTCTAAGCAGTAAAGTTTAGTTTAACATATCTGAAAAATAGTTAGCTGCAGTTGAACAATCATTTTGTTGTATTGTGCTGTGTAAAATCCTGTAACAAAAAGATTTCTTTCTGAGGTAGTTTGGTAAAGTTAACAGCTTCAGGTCTAAGCTTAACACATTGATACTTGAAATGCATTCTTTTTCGGGATGTTTGGTTTTTTCCTGTTTTCTAGCAAGTATTGAAATTTTTTTTGCAGGCTTGTGGAAAAACCTTGTTAATCCCTTCTGTTGCTAAAATTCTGCTTTTTCAGTTGAATGTGAAAGTTGTCCTAAATTCTGCTGCCCAAGTGAAAATTTTTTTTTAGTTCATGAAAAAATGTAGAAGGGTGTGGTGAGGTGTGGTTGGTTTTCTTTGGTTTGGTTTTTTTTTTTTCCTCTCTAAGTTTTGTGGATGCTTGAAGGAGTTCTTTGCTGACTTCAGATAGGGTTTATTATATAATAATTTGTCCATTAGTAAGATTGCATAAGCTGGGGCTGAAAGACTTGTGTGCTGTCTGGATCTGATAACAGCTTACAGCTAAAGAGCACGCCTGCCACTCCAGAGCAAGCTGATGTATGAAACCAGTGCCTGTTTGTGGTTTCATTGCCTGCACTAGTTTTTCTCTAGTGTTGGTCTGATTTTCTATCAAATTCTTCCTGCTTTATAGTTGTGCAGAGGAAGCCGCAGCTGTGGATGGGATTATGAAACTCGTCTCAGTTTCGGAAAACAATTGCAAAAGTGAGTTTATATTTATCATTGGTCAGTTGAATCCAGTGAATGAGCCATACTGGGGTGAAAACGAAGAGCTGGGAAGGGCGGGATGATGGCAAGGTGCCATTGCTGCTGAGGAAGTTCCTTTGGGGAGTTGAGTACCTTCGTGACGCGGGATTGAATTAGTGAGCGTCTGGTGTTTGGAACGACAGCTCCTGAAGCTTTGAGCTCTCTGGTCAGTGGCAGGACATCCCCGTGGGCAGGGCGTCCCCGTGGGCAGGGCGTCCCCGTGGGCAGGATGTCCCCGTGGGCTGGGTGTCCCCGTGGGCAGGATGTCCCCGTGGGCTGGGTGTCCCCGTGGGCAGGACGTCACCGTGGGCAGGGCGTCCCCATGGGCAGGGCGTCCCCATGGGCTGGGCATCCCCATGGGCTGGGCATCCCCGTGGGCAGGACGTCCCCGTGGGCAGGGTGTCACCGTGGGCAGGATGTCCCCATGGGCAGGATGTCACCGTGGGCAGGATGTCCCCATGGGCAGGGCTCTGGGCATGCTGAGGGTGAGGTGGAAGACAGAAGAAGTAGAACTGTGGTGTCATCCCCTGAGCCGGGTCCTGCAGTTAAACGCATTCCTTTGGACGTCCAGCACGTGTGAAAGCATTTGGCTTTGTGGGTTGTAGAAGCAGCGCTTCTCCCCTACCTGCCTGTGCCCCATCTGAATTATTTTATACCTTCATTACTCTCCCATTTCTCTAGGCATTAAAAACCCATAATTGCTTATTTCGTTATTCTATTTGCATCAGATTTCAAATGCAGTTTCTCCGCTGGGTTTCTATTCTCCTCCAACCTCACTGTCCCCCCACCCACTGCACTGAAACTGGTGGTTAAAGAGTGCTCTGAAGTGCAGAATTGTGGTAGCATATATTTAAAGTATGTGAATAACCTCAGGAGTGTAGATTAATATACAAAAAAAGAACTTACAAATTATACTATACTGTACTAAATATGTTTTAGTTCATAAATATCTCCAAACAGGAACCCTGAGTAGTGGGAAGATAATGTAATATTTCTACAGTGTAAAATATTATGTAACATTAAGCAAAATTACAAATTAATAGTGTTCTTTTAAAAGGGCAGGCCCCCTCATTTGTTCTCCCATGCTTTCAGTTGAAAATTTTTATTAATTTATCTTTTTTCCTGAAACTTGGCACGGTAGCCAGAGGAGCTTAAATATAGTTTTTGACAGCCGTATGACTGTTTGAATAGGCTGCCTAATTTAGAGAATTATCTGTGTGCCTGTCTGTAACTGATAGATATTGCCAAAATGATCAAAGAAAAATAGGACATTGTCTTTAAATAAGGCTATTTCTATGTTCTGTAGGCAAAACAGGAGCAATTTGAGCTGAAATTGTTCTACACTTCTTTGTCTCATTGTGAATCCTAGATGTATTGTACACAATTTGTCTGCTGAAAGTAAATGTTGCCTGATTTAAGCTCATAGGCATGAATTTTCTTAAAAACTTACTGTAAAGAATGTAAGTCTTGTACAAAATTATGAAAAGCTCAGCAGGGTTTCTTTAAAAAACAAATGTATATGCTTTAGGACACTTCCATTTTTTGTTTTTTTATTTCCAGCTGTGCAAGTATGAGTAGAAACTGAAAAGAATAGCTATGTCTTTGTTTCTATTTTCTTTAGGTTTTTCCTTTAAATTGGCATTTAGGTGGCTTAAGTATGTCTCATTTCTAGTACCCCCTTATTGTTTCCTTTAAGAGGGGTTAGTTTTGTTATTTTTCTTATACTTGGTGGCGGTCTGGAATAACATCGGTCCTCTCATTATTGTGATTATCTCCTTTTTTGCTGTGGCATTGGGGTGATTTCCCAGTGTGGAATAACAGTCCCCGATGTTCCCTCGGCCAGGTTTCCCTCCTTCGTGTGATGCCAGGGAAGATCTGTCCCGTTTAGCTCAGGTTTTGCATGGAAGTCATGGTGCACTTTGGGAGAAGAGCTTTCTCCAGAAACAGTATCACTGCTTTGGAGTTTCGCTTGCTTTCTTTGTATCTCTTCTGGAGACACAGTACTCTGCCCATAAATAACTGAGTTGGCCGCTACATAGTTTTGGGTTTTTTCCTTTTTT
>VYZT01048622.1:76261-163204 GCA_013400735.1 Pomatostomus ruficeps
TTTTTTTTTTTTTTTTTTTTTTGGCCAGAACTCAGGACTTGGCTCTTTGGCAGTTAGATGGTTTCTCTGGACCATTTTAATCAAAAGTATTAAAAAATGGCAAAGAATAAGATTTTAAAACAATGCAAACAGCTAGCGGGATTCAGAAGGGGAGATGGGAACGGAGAAGAGGGACAAGGCCTAGGGGCTCTCAGAATCAGCCCATTGCACTAAGACAATCCAGTATCATGTTTTATTTATTAAATGGAAACTGTTTCAAACTGTGCTGTCTCAAGAGAGGCTTAACTATTCATAGACAGAGGGGATTTAGCTTGTGCAACTTTGCCTGCTGTAGGGAATATTCTGAAACTTTATAGGAAGAGTTCTGACAAATTGATTTAACATTCACTAGCTTCTCTGCTCTGAAGTCCTAGCTGTGATGACCATACAACATAGTTTAAGGAAAATGTGCAGGGTTTTTGTCTTGTCTAGCAAAGTGGGAGCTGTGTGGTCTGTTACAGTTCCGAGTGCTTTCACCATTTCTGCTGTTTGTGAACAAGAAAGTGGTTTGGGAGAGGTTTGTCTTACACACAGGTACTAGGCAAGAAGACCCCTAGTGGGCTTGAGACAGCATCTACAACCCTGAATTTGCCCCAGAGATTAAGTTTATGTTGGTGTTTCCCTGAAGTTTTAATTCTCCAAATGACTTTGCTTTCAGGGATGGAGGCAGTGTCCAGCACCCTACTTTCATAGTTCTGTCTCATTTTTTGTTCCCCAACACTGGCTGTCCTTGCCTATGAAACTTCTTATCTCAGTTTCTCAGGTCTAGCTTCTTAAATTTATAGAGTTCTGGGGACAACCTTTGAGCTGACATGAGAAACCATCCGTGGCATTTGTCTGTAGTCCTAATGTGATGATAGATCAATTGCACTATGAGAATTAACTCCATGAATATGCTCTTCCTGCCCTGCCCCCTGCCTTGGTTTATTTTTATTCTGTACTTTCTCCTGAGATTTGGGACACAAAACCAATTGTCTCCTACCACAGTACATATGTTAGGAACACTGTAATTCTACTTTTGTTATGTTAGACTGCCCAAAAACATACTAACATGGTTCACTTGGCTTGAAAAACTGCTCCTCAGAGACCATTATTATATATTAATTTTGACAATCCCTGAAAATTTTTTACAAACATGCATACAAGACACTTTTTTCCCCCTTAGATATAATTTTTTGTAATTTATCTGTGCATATACTTCCTTTTCACTCAGTGCTCTTTCTCTTAATATGGACTTGCAGTGTAAGAGGTAGTTTCTAATTTGTTTATACATATTGGACTTAATGTATGATGTATATCTCACTGATGGTTGCACTTTTTGGCTTTATGTGGGAAAACTTTTTCTTGCTGTAACTTGACAAAAGCAATGGTGCATTTTTTTTTCATTTTCTATCATGTGTTATTTGGTGCCTTGGCCATTAAGTTGTCTGTGCTGTACCCCAGATAGCGGCTTGAAACCAGTGCGAGAGTGTTCTTATAAATCATGTTTGTTTTCAGATGAATAACCTGAGTGTGTGTAAATTCTGCTGTTTTAAAAGGAACCACTAATCTTCTCCTCAAGTATTATTTTATTACCATTTTAATATAACAGGCAACAATGATGTTCTTTACTGGAAAATTAAATATATTGGATTTTTTTTTTTTGATGGAGATATATTTCTCTCAGGTCCTTAATCCTCGTTTGTGGGGTCTTCTCGGTATTTAAGTTGTATGAAAGCAAGGTGGAAATTCGGTTGGGTTTGTCTGTTTTGTTGTTGTTTTTAATCCAATTATATGTGATTTCTATATAGATCTGCTTCCGATGAGCAGGGCTTATCTGGCAATTTAATTTCAGTTTAGAAAGCTTTTTTTAAGCTGGAGTAATTTGTTATTTTCCAGGAAACTAGAATAAGAAGGGCTGTGGTGGTGCAGTATTAGAGTAAGTAAATGTAATATGTGTTTCAGTTTTACCGGCTGTGTTACTTCAGTATTGTCAGCTGAGCTTTCCTTTATCTTTTGAGTTCATTTATGCTTTTTCCATGTCTTTTGGCTGAATCACAACTGAAGCAATTTTGATGTTCTGTACTGCTTACAAATTGAGATGGTTATTTAATGGTACTTATTCTATGTCTAATTTATGGGTTGTTTTTCAATAGTTTTAGTTTGCTTAGTTTAGCACATAATACAGTGTGTTTTCTATACTTCATAATGCTTTTGTGCTGCTCTTTAATCAATACCATAGCGCACTCGGAGTCACTGACTGCCTTGTCTGTGTTCTAACATGAATGGCAGAGGATTATTTTTTTATTTATCATTTTATTTTTTGTGGTGAATAAGATAGAGAGGGATTCTACTTGCTGTCCTGTGCATGAAATCAGGGTAACTGTGTTTGATGCTTTATTCTAGATTTACCGTCCTCCTCCCCCTCTGTCTAGTCAGGTGCATTCTGTGGTACTTACTTATATTCTGTGTCTTTTTTCCACAAAGGATATTTCCCTTTATTTGGGTTGGTGATTCTCCTGTTTGCTTATAGATTATTTTTTCATTCTTAATCTAAAACCCCACCATTGTTTCTTACAAAATATTATTGTTAAATCTTAAGTCTTGCATGAAAACGGGTTCTCTTATAGACTTACTACCTTTTTGTTCGCTGTAAATGAATGCATAGTCTTGAGAATAAACAGCTTCTGTATTGATTTCTCCTTATCATCATAAAGTCTGACAGAACTCAAATCTGACCTCTACAGAACTGCTGAGAATAGAGCAGGAAGCTTCCAGTAACTTGGGCAACGCTGTATTTATGGCTGTCAGGGGAGCTGTAGTGTGGAGCAGTGAAGGTAGCACTGGGCATTGGATTTGAGCTTGAAGATGACACCTCCATTAATGCTGACCTGCCTTGATAATTAGAAGGGCTGGAATTATTTCTGCTCAAACTGATGATGCTTGTTCAAAAAAGTATTAACCTCGGGATGTTTCAGCCTTTCAGTCCATGTGAATGATATTTTGAGTTATTCAGTGAAATATTGTCGATTTTACAGTGCATCTCTTGAGAAGATGCCAGTCTTTGATGTAGTGGTTTAGTTTCAGGGTGCTGTCAAAATAGTCATTGCCAACATAGTTGTAGCATACGGTCCTTGATTTTGAAAAATACGGAGCAGATTGGCATATTCTAGCAAGGCATTTGGATTATAACATAAAAATACAGCTTCGTTGCCAACAGTCCTGTAATGTAAAAATGAACCGCTTGGCACTCGGAGGGTGATCAGTGGGCAGTTTGTGGTCTTATAGAATGCTTGACAAAAGAGCAAAGTCTCTTATTCTGGCTGTTTCAAAACTGATTGTCTGAATTTCTGCGATTTTTTCAAGTGGCTGGGTGGGAGAACTGGGCGCTCCTTGGGGTGCCCCTTTGTACTTGACATCAGCTCCAGAAGTCTGGTGCAGGAGTTGGTGTCTTAGTGAAGAGGACCCCTCCTGCAGGAGGAAAAGGTTTGTCTGCCATGAACAGAGTTCTCCAGAAGTTAATTTACAAGGCTACCTGCAAGGAATCCAGTGTGTATCTTTGCAGAAGGACTCTTGATTTATTCCTCTTCATCCCTTTAAATCCGTCAGGTACCTTTTTGTATAGAGAGGCATTAGGAGTGCAGATGTGAAGGGTCCCTTGATTTACAATTAGAATTACTGTTTTCCGGTGCCTATCACTTAAATATGTTTTCCCTTTTTTTCTGTTGCATTGGGATGGTATTGCAAGTGTGTGATTGAAAGGAATTAAAGGAACTGGATATGAAAGATATTAAAGGAATGTTGCTGTCCCATCTAACTTCACTCTAACTTCTTCTGTAAGCAGTGGTCTCAGATCTGGCAATACTAACGTGACATTGTCTCTTGTAGGATAATCATGGGTCAAACCGGAAAAAAGTCTGAGAAGGGACCAATTTGTTGGAGAAAACGTGTAAAATCAGAATATATGAGACTGAGGCAGCTCAAGAGGTTCCGACGTGCCGATGAAGTAAAGGTACTTTATCTTTTGGTTCTATTGCTTATAAAATTGTACAAGTATTGATTTCCTTCTGAAGTGTGTGTCCCGCAGTTAACACTTGCTATAACAATTTCTTTGAATATTTTGTCAAGCTACTGAAAACTTGTCTTAACTCTATGGCCTTATAAACAGGGATGATACATTTACATGTGACTGGGTCGAGAATGTTAAGTCTCAGAAGAGGTTGTGGAGAGCTAATACGGCAACTTCTTTAGCTGCATACTCTTCCAAATTCCATTTAGAGTTTAGTTCCACGCTAAATGTGTGAGTCTCTAAATGTGAGAACATGGCAGGAATTGAAGAAAGGGATCATGAACTATATTGAACCTCCCTGACATTTAAACTAAATTTGTATGTTTGAGTTTTGAGCACTTTTTTGGTTATAACATGTCTGGTTAAATGTTATAATGTCTAAAGATGCTAACAGATGAATTTAGAGTCTTTCATTTATTTATAATGTTGTGGTTAATTTTTAGAGTATGTTTAATTCTAATCGTCAGAAGATATTGGAAAGAACTGAAATCTTAAATCAAGAATGGAAACAACGTAGGATACAGCCTGTTCACATCATGACTTCTGTGAGCTCATTGCGCGGGACCAGGGAGGTTGGTTAACATGTGTTGTGGTAATTCCACTTACAAGGTTGTTAGCACGTTCTCGTTTTATTACTGGAAAGTTGGCTGTTCTTTATATTTTTTTTTCAGCATGATATGACTTGGCAGCTCAATGTGTTTTGTATGAGTGTCTTAAAAGAATTTATTTATTATGTACTTTGATCATATGACTTCTGTAAAGCAATAAATATGTAGCAGGCTACCTAGCTTTGAATGACACACAGAAGTGAAACTTTATTTCTGATAATGCTTGGATCCTACCTCAGCATCCTTTAATCAAACTGTTCTGTCTCCGTGGTACTGGGAGTTTACTCCTGGAGTTGTGCCCCAGTCGTACAAATGAGTGGCTACTCTGGTTCTTCCTGAGTTTAAAGCACATGAAAGCTGTGAACATACTCACATGACAAAGTCGTCTTTGTATTAATAAAAGTCACTTGACCACAGTGGTCCTAAGAGGAGTTATGTAGATTGGTGAATCCTTGTGTTGCACAAGCAGACTGGATGCTAAATTTGTGGAAATTAGTTCCACAAACTAATTTAAGTGCTCAAATTATGCCACTTCCTTAGTTGTGGCATAATTTGAGCACCTAAACTGGTTTCCACAGAGTTGGTAAGGTTGGGAGGGACCACTGGATGTCATCGAGTGCGACTTTCCTGCTCAAGCAGGGTCATCCTAGAGCACATCACTCAGGATTGTGTCCTGTGTCATGGTAGCTTCAACAGTGATTTAAGCCCACTCCAGCTTTCTATATTTATCTCAGGTTAATTTACCTTCTTTCTCAGTTGCTCTTTAGGCACTTCTTCGAACTAAACAAGTTTGAAGATGTTTTATCTGTAATAATCTGAAGAGCTAACTCTTTTCAGTAGGGTGAGAATGAAAAGACTGTACTGTGGATAGGTTAAAAAAAGCAAACCAAAGTAATTTAAGGAAATTTGCAGAGTTTTTTTTCCTAAGATTTTAGTGGAGAACTGGGGAGGGAGAGTGTGTCACAGAGGTGTATTTGTGTGCATGGATGTTCAAATGCAAGGAGGTGAGGACCTTTGGGTGTTCTCTTTTAAACGTTCTTGAATTTGCAAGTACTCCTGTACAGCTCTATAGCTATTGTGTGGGATCAGAACTGATTATAACTGACACAGGTACACATCCAATTTTCACATTTTTTTTGTTAGTAAACATTGTTCCTCACCATTCCTCTTTCTTTTTTCTTTAAAGTGTGGCGTTCACTATTCTGCCTGTATCGATAGAGCACATTAATTACTACATTCAGTCCAGTCTCTGTCTCATGAATCAGAACTCTAATGCTCGATTTAAGGTTGCCATAACATAGTGAGAGAAGCGAGACAAAAAAATGGTGGGGGCTTTAAAAGGTTACTTTAAAATCTTCTATTCTCAAGATGCTGAATTCCTTCAGAGTTGCATAAGACACTGGCTAGAAATAGAAAGGTTGTGTGAGAGCCTTCCTGTGTTTGGTGAGGACTGCAGGGCATTGCTGGTGACGGAGGTTTTCTCCAGTGGCAAGTGCAGTTAGCATCAACTGGAGACCGTAACATGTCCTGTGCTGGCCTACCAGAGCAACCTGAGTTCCACACCAGAGCAGCAGAGCAGCGTGACTGAGGCTTGGTACCAAGCACTGAGTCGTTTTGACGTAGCCCATTTGTCAGCCTGAGACTTCTAGCTCCAAAGATAAAAGTAATTAATTCTTTTACTTCTGTATTTTTCTTTAAAAATACATGAAAAATATGCTAGATGGCTGCTAGCTAGAAAATTAAACATTAACCTGAAATGGGAATAAAGCAGTAGCATAGGACAGTGTCTAGAATATTAATATGCACATCAGAAATCTAATTTCATTTGCTGCGGATTAAAAAGAAAATAAATAAATCTGGCTTGTGTCATTCTGCCGGGGTACTGTCTCTGTATATTGTTTGTTACATTACTTTGTGTATTTCTTTAGAAATGTGAAGCTCTGTTCATCTTTCCCTTCTGGAAAGGAGAAAGATCTTTTGTCTCCACTTCCTTTTTTCCTTTCAGGTAGCTATGATAGCTGTTCTAAACTTTGTTTTACCTTCCTCCAAATCTGCTCTTCTGTACTTCCCCTAGCTTTGTATGTTCCTGTCTGCTTTTGCTTGTAACTTTTTTCCCAGAGTTCTTCATCCTGCAGTCCAAGTATTTGACAAAAGTTGATCTGTGTTTGTTAACCATTATTAGATAACCTAATAATTGTCTGTATTTCTGTGGATTGTTTATCCTTTGGAGGCTACATAAATCTCTGAATCTTCGAAACAGAAGTCCTGTAGCTGAAAAATTCATTGATGTATCCAGAGTTGCATATTAAGAGTTAATCTTCATTTTTCCCTTGCAAGCAGTGAGCATAATAAAAGGCTTGAGGATATGATAAACAAATGATAACGGGGAAACAGGGCAGGAAATAAAAAGACATATGGAGGTTTTATTTGTATAAGGTGTCTTGCTGGCATTAAAGTAAAATTTTACTTATTTTTATACCATAAATAATACATGATTTCTGCAGTGTATTGATCTGAAGCCAGGGGAATTCTCTTGCCTCCCAGATGGCCTGAGCAAATACACTAACAGCAGTGTAGCAGCAGCAACCCGTACTAAATCTGTTTTGAGATACCAAACTTAATTTGTATCGTAGGCTGAATAGTCTCAGTAAAATGCTGTCACAGCCACTTAATAATAAGTGGAAAAAACCCATCATGATCTATTAGCAAAGCTCTTGACATAGAAATAATTCTTGATGTCCTTTTCTTGCTAAAACTGTTTTTCCTACTGTGCCTTAAAAACGGATGCATTTTTCAAAGGTTGCTATGACTAATTTTGAGAAACTCTTTGAATTTTGTACATTGTAGAGTGTTCTGTGATTGACTTTTGTTCGATTTTTTTTTTTCTGACGTTGCTATGTAAGCATAACTTCAACTTCTTATTTCAGTGCTCTGTTACCAGTGACATTGATTTTCCAAAACAAGTCATCCCACTGAAGACTCTCAATGCTGTTGCTTCTGTNNNTCTTGGTCTCCCCTTCAGAAGAATTTTATGGTAAGTTTGGACAGGTGTAGGGAGGAAAAAGGTATGGAGAAAAGGGAGGTGTTAATTTTAGGAGTATGCCGGCAAAAATCTATTGCTGATTACCCTCCTTATCTCAGGTATTGGTAATAGGGCAGTAATAATCAGAAATAAGCTCCCCCAAATAAAATAAAGAAAAAGGTAACTTTGCAAACTGGATCTCTGTCCTCAGTGTAACTAAGTATCTCTAAAATCCTGCTGTAAAGTTTATTTAATTCAGGTGACCTATTGTCTTACGTGGCCGTTAACAAATGTAGTTTTATTTGAAAGTGTCTAATTAGTGCAGTGAGAAATGTTTGCTGAGGGATATGAATGCTTTTTTGTAAGGCAATCAACCAACATTTCTGTAGCAGAATAGTAATTCTTGTGGAAGAAAGGGAATTTAATCCTGAAATAGTCTCCCCACATAATGGTAATTCTCATATCTGAGTATACCCTTTCTTTTCAGATTACTTTCACTGCACACAGAACCCATAAAATTAGATTTCTGATGTAGGTGTTTGACTTTTTGAAAAGCTTAGCTTATTGAAAATCTTTGTCACATCATTTTGTATGTGACCACCTTTGCTGACTGGTTATTTTGATAATAATTGTTGCAAAGTGGTTTAAACAACAATTTTTTATCGGTTTGCCTACAGACTTCTTCCACACATTTTTCTCCTTGCTTTCAATTCATCAGTGTTTGGATATTTTGGACTGCTGCAGAATCATGATCAGCAGCAAAGTTTATTTTCTTAACAACGGAAGGTTCTCTCATAGTTTTGGAAGATGCAGCTGAATATCAAGGTCCATAAATTCTACTGATAAAACATGGGAGTATTAATGCATTTAGTCTATATGCAGTCAAAAAAAAAAGACAGTGGAGTTCAGATTAAATTGTAAAGCATGTTCCTCTGTTTGCTGTTTAGACAACTTTAATTTAGAGTCTTTTTGTAAAATATTTTCTTATCTCCAGCCAAACAATGAAAGGGTGGTTCCCATGGTGGTTTCCTACATTACTGTAGGAGGGAACCAAAGGAGGGTGCATGAATTTAAAATGAATTCACCAAATGCAAGCTTCCCAAAGCCAGATAACTTATGCATTTCTATGGTAGAAGCTTTGTGGAAACTCTCTGCTAACCTTAAGATTAGGAGCTAGGATTTTGAGCCAGCCACCAAGAATGCAAAAAATTGTTACATGTCGTAGAGGGTTTTGTTTTATTTTTTGAGTTAATGGTAAATGTGCTAAAGCAGTGAAGCCAGGTAGTTTACTGTGATAGGTAGACTCTTGTAGATTGTGAGAAACCATGCAGAAACGGTGACTTGACAACAGAATTTAAAATGGTTTGATTATAACCGTTGTTCCTAGGTAGAGGATGAAACTGTTTTACATAACATTCCGTATATGGGAGATGAAGTGCTTGACCAGGATGGCACCTTTATTGAAGAGCTGATCAAGAACTATGATGGGAAAGTGCATGGAGACAGAGGTGAGCCCAAACACTCAGGTATACTAATCACTTGTTCCTATATAAATAATTGTTGTGCTGTTGCTTAAGGCCTGATGCTTGGTTGTTACAGTAATATCTTTAAAATCTCCACATTGTGTCAACTTTGGGTATAACAGACTTCCTTATTTCAATGTATTGTTCTGCATTTTCATAAGGCTGCAAAATTTTAAAGCAGTGGTATGGAGAAGCACATTAACTTGCTCCCTATACCATACAGTGATTCTTTGTGCTCAGAGTTTTGGAGTATAATATTGTAACGTAATGTCTTGTATTATTGATTTGATTTATTATTAAAGAGTTTAGCTTTAAAATTAATCCCGTTTGAGCATCATGAGATACAAATTTATGATGGCAATTACTGTTACTGTGTGTTCTCCATCATATATAAAATATATCAAAAGTAGAAAGACTTTATTTAGTCTCCCAATGACTAGTATTGTGTGACTGTAATTAAATGTAAATACTGTGGGAATTTGTAATCTGGAAGCATTCCCATGTAAGGGTCAGAATTCTAAACTAGCTCTGTAATTGCACTTTTGGGAGATAATTTGTATTAACCTGTGTGTGTACATTAAGAGTCTGTTTAAAACATCCAAGTAGTGTTTTCATTGTCTATGTAGTAATAAAACTATTATTTTCCTTCAAATTGTTTTGACATCCAAACCCATTCCAGGTTCAAAAGGATGGTGATAAAGCACTACAGTTCCCACGCAGTTCATGGTTGTTTTCTTTTTTTTTGAAAAATAGTCTCTGTCAACACTAAGTATGATTTTTCCTTAGTGCAGAAATGCCTTATTGTTTAATTTGTTCTGCCATCTGAATGTCACAGCAGAATATAATCTAATAAGTAGATATAAGCAGCAGTGTCTCTTTCAGTTCTCTCTCGAACTTTTTGTATGTAACTGTGTTCTTTTTTTATCACCCGGCCAGTGGGGTCTGTTGTGGGAAGTGGATGCTAAGGAACTACCAACCAACAATCTCTCTGGAGGTTCCTTAGCTGTCTAAGGATCAGTTTTAGACTGTTAGCGTGCATTTCCAGACTGCCTTAACCCAGCCCTGTTGGAACTGGGATTCTGGCATAAAGTCTCTTAAATAATCTATCTGATGGTATTTTTTATCTTGCAAGGAAGAGAGATTTTTATATGTATACTGGTGTGTAGCATAGGGAGTTGGGAAGCAAATGGTTGAAATTTTTCTCCCTTCCCTTCCCAATTGTCAGTCTAAGAAATGAATAATAAGCATTTTTAACTTGTCTTGATTCATACACTGCAATTTAAGAGGGGAAAAACTACAAAATTGCTTTTCATAAATGACATTTGCCTTAATGTAATTAAAGTGTAGGGAGGATTAAAAACATTTCATATACACCTTGTGCTTTTTTTGTTCACTCCCAATTTTGCTGGGTTTCAGAATGTGGATTTATCAATGACGAAATATTTGTTGAATTGGTCAATGCCCTTGGTCAATATAGTGATGATGAAGATGATGATGATGGAGATGACAATCCTGATGAAAGAGATGACAAGCAAAAAGATCGGGAAGGTAACAGGATGGGTACGTCCATCTGCAGACTTCAAAAATTAAACCCAAAACTTTTTAACCACTCAGAAAATTTGTTCAAACCCATCTCCCTACGTGATAGTTTTCAGGTCTAAAGTAGCATAATTCTCATAACTTCCTTTGTTATTTAGTTCAAGATTTGTATTGAGAGCACTGTGAAGGGCCCTTTTGCCAATTTTTGTTTATTGGCATACTGGAGCAGTCAAATGCACCAAAAATCAGTCTGGTATCTGTCTAATAAATGCTTTGGTGTTCCTCAGAAAATGATGTATCATTATTCTAAAGCTGGCAGAGTTCTGAATTTCCATCTCCATCTGCTGGTGAAATAATGGTTTCTCCAGATTTTACCAGTAGATTTTTCTCAGCAGGAAAGATCACTTAACACAGTTAAAATTGTGAGTGATTTAGAAATAAAAACCTTTATTTCTTTTTTACATTAGGATTTTGGCGAACTCCCCTTTTCTCTGAGCACCTTCTTGAGGTAGCAAAGGAACAGAAATATATTTTGTTTTGTTGTTTTCCAAATTTTTTGCTTCCTTGACAGAGAAAGAAACCCACCCACCTCGGAGATTTCCTTCTGACAAGATATTTGAAGCCATTTCCTCAATGTTTCCAGACAAGGGTACAGCGGAAGAATTGAAAGAGAAGTAAGAACGTACTTTTTAGGGTATATTGCTGTGTTGCTTTATGAAACAAAGATTCCTCTATGAAATAAATCTTTCATTAGATATTTGTTGATTAGGAATGATCCCCCTTCTAGTTCTGTGAGTGACGCTTGGAGGGGTTTGGCTGCTTCCTCCAAGTCAAACAATTCCAAAGTGTTTATTAGCCTTTTGTTTAAACTATTGAAAAGTGGGTGCTTGTGTGTCTCTAATAATCTGTTATTTCTTGAGGTGGTAAAATAAAATCTACTGTTAAAAAGAAATAAATCTTATCTCCTTTTTGGAGCTAGTGAGTACTATGTATGAGATGATGATGGTCTGGAAAACATTTCATTCTTTCCTGGCCAATTTGTATTAATGAGTATGGAACAGATAACTTGTCATGGCACTAACAGATTGACCTTTTTAGCTGGCACGTATTTTTTAGTTTTTTTTTTTTTTTAAGTTGTCATTGAAAATGCAGAGTGGTACTGGAATAAAAAATACTTTTATTAAAAAAAAAAGTTATATTTAATAAGTAACTTCTATTATTTTCTTTTAAAGATACAAGGAACTCACTGAGCAGCAGCTTCCTGGAGCTCTTCCTCCCGAGTGCACACCGAACATAGATGGACCAAATGCTAAATCTGTTCAGAGGGAGCAAAGCCTGCACTCTTTCCACACACTCTTCTGTAGACGCTGTTTTAAATACGATTGCTTCTTACATCGTAAGTACAATTGAAGTGTGCTTGCATATGCCTTAATTTTTTTTTGGAAGTCAGGAAACTTAAAAGTACCGTAAGATGCAATGCAGAAGGAAGGAAAGAGAAGAAAAAATAAAAGGAGGAATATCTCTAAAGTTTATGAACGGCTGGTACATGTTCACATTATTTTGCTATACCTCAAAAAAACCCGAATACACCTGTGTGGGTGGTTTGTTATCTTTTTTGCATTTAGGACTTCATATAGAATTCCTGACTTGGACCAGTCTGTAATGTCACTTCTCTTTTTATATAGTCTGCAAGAAAACGACATTATTTTCTACTATTGTTTCTGTATTACACTTTCTCAGTTTGTGCATGGAGAATGGGATGTATTTTTCCATTAAAAATCCTGGTTATTCATCAGACTTGCTTCATTTTCCAGTAGGGAGAATGAACATTCATGAACAGTTTTCTCTTTTATTCTGCCATGTTACTTTCCAGCCACTTTACTTGTACTTGGTTATTTGAAGAATTGTTTCAGAGAGTTGAGTTTTAGAAATTGTGATGTCTTTTCCACTGAATTGCTTTCATGTTTCCCCATTCTTTTGGGCCAGCAAGCTAACAAGAGCTTAGCGGTGATGTTGGCTTTCACTTGAAAAATGTGAAGAGATTCTGAAGTGCTGCTTGAGACAATTCTTATTCTGGACAGAGAGTTAAATGTAAAGGGGAATCAGTTAAACATGAAGTGGTTTCAACTTGTAGCAGTGTACTATGATGCCCTCTATACCAAATGAATTTTCTATTTTAGCTGTTCATTTGCATGTTCCACTGTGAGTGCGCGTGCATGTTCATTTGGAAATCTCTGTGCTTTGTCAGCAGCTCCCCATCCAGCACACATGCAATCTGCCTGTGTTTGTACTCCACACTGAAGGCTTTGCACAGTGCTGCTGCTTTGTCGTATCCCTTGGTTGCCTTTCAGCTTGAGGAGGAATTGGAGTTGTTCTCAGATGGTGGGGAGGGGGGAAGCTTTTCATGTTCCTCGTTTCTTTAGTACTTGTGCGTTTTGGAGTTAGGTCTGTTAGTTTCGCTTTCTCCTTATATTCTGTCGACAGATTTTTGTTTGCTTGAAAATACAAACTAAACAATAAAAGGAAGCTGCTACTTCTGCATAACGTTTAAGAACAGTAAGTTTCTGGAGGTACAGAGCTGCTGCTTTGTCCAGGCAGCTTCCTCATGGTGTGTTCTGTAGGTCCTGTAGTGTCTTAGTTGCCTGGAGAACTCATTCCAAGAAGTGCTGTGTGCAGCCTTGGTCTGTAGGACAGAGGAGTGAAACTGTATGCTGATTCTTGGCGATCCATTTGTCTGGCAGGGGTTTTAGGAGTTCTTGACACTGTCAATAGTCTAGCAGAGAGATTGGATGCCATTTTAAAAGGATTTTGATTCTTAAGTCAACAAAAAAGCATTGTCTGAGCATAGTGAGTATAGATTTATTCTAGTGGCACCTCTGAAGACTTAAAGGTATTTCTGCTGCAGGGATTTTAGGCATTTTTCTCAAAGATTTTATAAACTTCTACAAGTTTTTCCGTGAAGGTGGGGGCTCCGCTAAAACACACGTATATTTCACTGTATTTCATTGTCTGTGTAGATTTGCCTTTCATGGTCATTTTTGCAGACTGATAGAAGTAGAACTGAAAGGTTTTTGCTGACCACATGTTGGTACCTGCTACTCTGGGGAGCCTGGTATTACTGGACCACAGTTTTGAGGCCCCAGTTCTGAAAGACTTTTTTTTTTTTTTTTAATAAATGCTGTGAAGAATGGGTCTTGTACTTTTCGTCATGTTCTTGGGTGCCAGTGAGGATGTCCAGAGCCATGTCACTGACTGGCTGAAGGACCTCAGTTCTCACACCAGCAGCATCCTTCAAGCCAAAAGCACTGGGCCTCCTTTCTCTGTGTTCATAACCTTGGGATGGAAGACAAAATGTTTCTACTAAAAGATTGCCTCAGGTTGTCGCTGGTGATTTTTGATACGTCCCCTAAGCAAGCTGGTGTTCTTTCCAGAGTGGTGTTTGTCCAGCTGTGCCTCATACCTAAAAGTGCCCAAACTTTAACTCATCCCTTCAGGATTTCAGGGCCATAGCAGCAAGAGGGATGGAGAGCACGTTCCCTGTGGAGGCATTCGGGATGTCCCTTTGTGTCAGGTGGAGGGTGAAATTGCGGTGATGACGATGCTCTTGGTGACAGCATCGCCACTGATCAGAATGTGTTTGATGCTTGGTCACTGCAGAGAGAGCTCTGCACGGTCACCGTGTGGGCTCAACGCTGGGCTCTGAGTGTAGCAAACTGGTGCTTCAGTCGCCATTCCCTGAAAACACCCAAATTCCACCGCAACAATGACTGCTCACTGCTTGGGATGCATTGCTTCCTTTTGCTTTTGTCTGTAGCTACATCAAGGGAAGAGGGTTGTTTTCTGTCTGTGTGTCTGTCTGTCTGCGTGTCTGTCTAGAGCACGGAATTTTTTTTGTTAGAAACCAACAGATTCAGTTGTTTGGCCTCTTTTTTTTTCTGTGGAATTTTAAGGCTGTTGGTCAAAATTCACCAGGCTCATTGCTGGGAATAAGTAACTCATCAAAAAAAAAGAAAAAAAAAAAAAGACTGCTTTGGTTATTGGAAGGCTGAACTAGCAATTTTCAGTGTCTCTGCAACAATTTAACAATTTAACTTTTTTAAAAAAAGTTGTTAATGATTCTACAGCTGCCTCTGTGTTCTGTTTCGTGCACTTGCCAAGTGCTGTGGGATGATGTCCTGGCTTCTGCAGATGACATTTTTGATGAATTACTTTGGTAATGCGCTGGGCTGCAGGGATCAGATTTGTACCTTGAAAGGTGCAAATCTCTGGAGAAGGCATAGAGAATAAAAAAAATACAGGAGTTCTTCTAGGTCTGGTTTTGCTTTTTGTATTTCCCCCTCTTCGATTCCATTTTTGTTAGGATTAGCCTTATTTTGTGGGAATTTTCAATCTTTGTTTTAGAACATTTGAGTTAAATATAGGAGAAGTTATCATTAGATTTTTAACGTGTCAAGTCCCCTTGACGACCTGGCAATCCCTTTATGTGCAGGTGATGACATAACTGAAAAATCTTGTGTACCGACTTCATTTGCTGGCAGCAAGGAATTATGCCTAAATGTCTGGACTAACAAAGAATTTAGAAGAAGGAAAAATATCAGGTAGGGAGAATTTCCCAAATAGCTTGACTGTGAAGCAAATGTACATTTCAGGCTAAACTGTTGCCTGTGTACTTTCACATTATGGAAAATGAGAGTTGAGTCCATTGGGGATGAGACAGATCATAAATCTCAAAGACAGAAAACATGCTCAGTGAAGCCGTTTTAGAATGAGTTTTTTAAGGAAATCGTTAAAGAAATACAGACTTTAGGTATCTGGAACACTACAAAGTCTTCTGTGAATTTTTTTTTTTAAACTACTACTGATATTTTAAAAATTCATATTACAGCTATATAAATAGTTTTGTTATTGTCCTGGGTCCTTTCTTTGTAACAAGCTTCCCAAAAAAAAATACCTCGCAACAGAGGTGGTAGATTTTGGCTATAGTTGTCTTTACCTGTACCACGTTGGGTGTTTTTTAAATGGTTGAACACAAGATATGATTCTCATTTTAAGTATCAGATGTAGCCTATTTTTGAGGTTTAAAAATATCAACGATTGGTTTGTTTCATTATATTACAAGTTAAACATTTCTTCATTTTCTAAAGAAAAGCAATTTTTAAAAAAATACTCATTTTAGGACCTGGAACAAATGAATTTATGAGAGAAATGATTGCATCTGCAAGTGACATGTAAAAAGAATAGCTTTGATTTCTGTACATTGCAGCAGTCTGGTGTAGATCGTGTCTTGCAAATGTTTTACTGTTCTTTTGCATTGCTGAAAAATTATTTTCCTTATGGTATGAAAAGAAGGTAAAACAGTTAAGTGGGAAAAAATCCCTGAATTAAATGATATTCTGTGCAAATGTAAAGATGCAGCGTTGAAAAATGTGGGAGTTTTCCCCCCCAGTTTCGGGTAAAGGGCTCCCATCATCTCATTGTTTCTTAAAAGATAGAATAACTTGGCATTCAATTGCATGGTTTCTTTGTTATTGTAACAAAGTGGAACAGATTTTACCTGCAGAATACATGAACACTTGAAGGATGTGTGAAGCACGAGAAGTGGCATAGCAATAAAAGCTTTAAACTGGAATCTGGGGGAAGAAAGAGCACTCATAGCAACAATATGCATAAATTACATTCCTATACTTGCTTGTAAATAATTTTTACATATCTATATGCCCATTTATAGAAAATCGAGACTTTTTTGTGTTTCACAGATTTATAAAATATGAACCTATTTGTCTGGAGAAAGGGATGTAATATTTATTAGTGATACTTTTATATTGTTTATACCATTTCAAGAAAGCCTTGGAAGAGTACATTGCTTTCCTGGGGGTTTCCCGTGTGCTGCTATCACTAATACAGGCCCAGTATTATAGAATTTATGATTTGATTTTTCAACCCACCCTTCTTAATGGGAGGGAAACATGAGGTGATGGTGCTGAGATGGCACTGGTCACCCTCGCCACTGGTGCCGAAACAAGTGCTTGCAGAGCTGTGCTGCAGACCAAACCACGGAAATGCAATTTGCTTTTAAAAGCTTTGCCAGGGAAGACGTGGGCTCTGCCCACAGGTGTTAAAAGGGAAGGAACTGCATTTAAAAAGTTGAGTTTTTAAAGCATGGTGGACATACAGAGAGAAGCCTCGAGCATGACCTGGCAATAAGATGAGTAGGAAAGCCTCTTGGGGGTGGCTTAATGAAGGAGGTGTGTGAGGTGTTGGTGTGGAACAGCCCTTCTAGATTAATATGGGCGAGAGGGGAGGGATTTCTTCTTCAATTTTGAACATATTAGCACTTTTTATTCACTGAATGTTTAAAACCTTCACTGTGAGTTACAGTTGCCCAACTGCAGCTGTGGTAAAACTGCAGCTTTTACATAGCTTGGAAATTGCACATTTTCAGTTGAGCATCTTTTCTGGGCCTTCATGGAGCATTAGCAAACAGACAGCTAGCACTGAGTAGTCTCTTCTGTTCTAAATTCCAGTCCATTCTTCATTTTTGTTCCTTGCAGTTCTGTATGCCACTGTTAACACATTTAGAGGGAAAAGGTATTTATTGGTATCTATCTATCTGTCTCTGTCTCTCTATAAAAAAGCAAAATAATTTTTCCTTGAGCCACAACTGAGTTGTTTTTAAAAAGAGAATTGCAGAAAACTAAGGATAGTATGTCAAAAAGCTCCTAATATAATGCAGAAGCATGAATGTATGAGTTCTGGCGAGAGTCTAGTGTGAGGTTTTCCAGGCTTCAGAAGAGCTCTGTAAGGGGTACAGAGGAGTTGCCAACACTTCTAGCAAACCATGAGAAGTCAGTCTCTCTGAAAACACCCTGCTGAGAGACAGGGATTGCCCTGGAGCAGAGCTGGCTCTGGCAAGGAGAGTGGGTAGGAAACTCTGCCCTCCTTTTGCCAGGGCGCTCGTGTTGCACGTGTAACGTCCCCAGTTGTGCTCCTTCCCGAGTCACAGAGTCCCTCAGAGCAGGGCCAGACACTGCTCTGCCAGGTGCAGACTCAGCTCACTTATCCCTGGTCACTGTGCAATGATAACTTATTTTCACCCTGCAGCTGGGATACAGGAACTGAATTCTTACATCCCATCAGCTTAGCTGGAGTGCTGATAAACCAACAGAGCAAAAATGCTTAATGCGTCCTTCTCACTGATGAAAGTGTGAAGGGGGTCATGCTAGCTTTCCAAAGCATGCCTGGGGTCGGATTTTTTGGCTAGATAGAAATGTAACAACTGAATCTTACACGCTGAAGAGACGATCATTAATAGGAGAAGCCCTGAATAATTCTGTTTAACATGACACCAAAGTCAGGTCTGTTCTTTTGTTGGAAAGGGTGATACACCAAATCTTCCTTGATACATGAAACAAACGTGATGATTGTCTTTGCTGATGTAAATGGGCATAATGGCTTTCAACTGGAAGAAAACAGTTGTACATTTGATGGAAGGATGACATTCTTCACTGTGAGGGAAGCGAGACACTGGAACAGGTTGCCCAGAGAAGCTGTGGCTGCCTCATCCCTGGCAGTGTTCAGGGCTGGGTTGGATGGGGCTCTGGGCAGCCTGGTCTAGTGGAAGGTGTCCCTGCCCATGGCGGGGAGGGGTTAGATCGAGATGATCTTTAAGGTCCCTTCCAACCCAACCCATTCCATGATGTGTCAAACTTACCTATGTGCTGTCTCTGTGTATTTAAGTGATAAGTCACGTGTCACTACATGGGGTTTATTTTGTTAATGGGGTTTTTCCCATTTGTTAATATTTTTATTCTGGTTTTAGTAAAGTCTTGGTAACCTTGTGTTTTTGATACTGTTTCAGGTTAGATCTTTAATGTACTTTTATATGAAAACTTAAAAATGTGATGTTTTGATTCAACAGCATTCCATGCAACTCCTAATACTTATAAACGAAAGAATACAGAAACAGCATTAGATAATAAGCCTTGTGGACCTCACTGTTACCAACATTTGGTAAGATAATTTTATATATCACAATTCACTGAGTGCTAGCGCTAGCTGCAGTATGGCAGGATGCACTTAATCTAAGGACGTACTGGATCTGGGATAGTGCACCTGCTTGTGGGCCGCTTCCAGTCAAGTGTGTTACCTTCAGCCGGTGTGAAAGAAAAAATTTAATTTCCAGTCGTTTTACTTGTAGATGTAGCCTGAGATATTTGCAGGGAAGAAATATTATTATCCCCTAATAATGGTGTTGCTGCTATTGTGTCCAGTTTAGTCAAGGAACTGCAGACATAGCTCTCCTGTAAATTATATGACAGCAAAAAATTATAAAGGTTTTTTAGTTTGCCAAAGGCTGATCCCATCCAGGACATGTGCTCTTAAGAAGCAACAGGATGGAGATTAATTAAGTGAAACCTTTAGTAATATAATTTCAAATCTCTCTCATAATTCCCCTGATTTTTTTAGTATGAGAAACAATGCAGTTTTCCCATCTGAAAACTTGCTACACAATATCATACCCCTTTCCACCAGAAAACAAGTTACCAATGGTCGCATTTTAAAAAATGCAGAACGCATTGTTGAAGTGCCACGTGCAAGAAGAGTTCTTGTATTTTTTACAGGTATTTTCTGTGGGGAATTCTAATTTTTTTCTGTCATCTGGGAAAATAGAGATTTACTACTGAATTATTTTTCACTTGGCAGCCAAAGTAAACGGTGAACTGAAATACTGACATGAGCACTTTGTAAGTGTAGGTTTTTTTCACGGTAGCACAAAAATATTTGTGTAACTGGAATTTCTGTGCACGTGACGATTTTGTAGAACAATGGGAAGTTACTCAGTGTGCAAGTCAAAGGCCTGACCACAAGGGAAAGCACCTCTCGATTCCCTTCCCGTAACTTGTGGCGTTTTGTGTTCAGGAAGGCGCGAAGGAGTTTGCAGCCGCCCTGACCGCGGAGCGCATCAAGACGCCGCCGAAGCGCCCCGGCGGCCGCCGCAGGGGGAGGCTCCCCAACAACACCAGCAGGCCCAGCACGCCCACCATCAACGTCCTGGAGTCCAAGGACACGGACAGCGACCGCGAGGCCGGCACCGAAACCGGCGGGGAAAACAACGATAAAGAGGAAGAGGAAAAGAAGGATGAAACATCCAGTTCCTCTGGTAAGGCCAGTCAGCGCTGCCTCAGTCAGTGAGCTGCGGTGCTTGAGAGGATGAAACAAAACCAAAACAACCAAAAAACCCAACAAAAACCCACCAAGAAAACCAAAACAACCAAAAAACCCACCAAGAAAACCAAAACAACCAAAAAACCCCACAAAAACCCAACGAAAAAACCAACACAATCAAAAAACCCAACGAAAAACCCAAAACAACCAAAAAACCCAATGAAAAACCCAAAACAACCAAAAAACCCAACAAAAACCCCACAAAAAAACCAACACAACCAAAAAACCCAACAAGAAAACCAACACAACCAAAAAACTCAACGAAAAAACCAAAACAACCAAAAAACCCAACAAAAACCCAATGAAAAAACCAAAACAACCAAAAAGCCCAACAAAACCCAACGAAAAAACCAAAGCAGCCAAAAAGCCCAACAAAACCCAACGAAAAATCCAAAGCAGCCAAAAAACCCAACAAAACAACCAAAAAACCCAACAAAAACCCAATGAAAAAACCCAAAACAACAAAAAAACCCAACAAAAACCCAACGAAAAAACCAAAACAACCAAAAAAACCCCAACAAAAAAACCAAAAAACCCAATGAAAAAACCAAAACAACAAAAAAACCCAACAAAAAGCCAAAAACAAGTTAAGCTGTGCAATCCTAGAAAATGTGTGTTTGGAACGTATGGAACTGAGTGAAAGGACAGAGTAATAATATGAGTTTAATCAAACTACAAGAAATTGTCTCAATTTATGTATAGGTCATGCAATGTGAGTAGCTACTGGTAGCTTCTCTGAGGGGTATGTGAAAAGTGCTCTATTTTCTGGCACTTAGGAAAAATTAAGAAAAAACCTGGGATGTTTTTTAATTGCAGTTAATGGTTTGACGTTTTTAAGGGCGATGTAAATTTTGCAAGGTAGCCTTACTCTTGATTATTTCTTACAGAAGCAAATTCTAGGTGTCAAACACCGATAAAGATGAAGCCAAATATTGAGCCTCCAGAGAATGTGGAGTGGAGTGGTGCAGAAGCTTCGATGTTTCGAGTTCTTATTGGCACTTACTACGACAACTTCTGTGCAATTGCCAGACTGATTGGGACCAAAACGTGCAGACAGGTAAGAAGGGAAGCTACTTGCCAAGGGTGATAGTGATTTGCTTTTAAAACTAAAGTATACAAATGCTAGTATTGATTACTAAAAGGGAAAAGTAATTAATTTTCTTGGTTTTCCCAAGAATGCTATGGTCCAGAATTCATACCACAAATACATAAAAGTTAGTTTTAAAACTGTTTTAAAATTAAATTTACAGGAGGTTTAAATTAGACTATGAGTTCTTAAATGACAAAAAATAATCAACTTTAAATGTATTGAAAAGAGACTATGACGATATAATCTGTAAGTTGTTGGTTGGAGGAAGTCATACTAACTTAGAATATGAGCAACTTTGTACTAGTGAGAGATTTATCGTGGATGTGTTATGGTATCTCTTGTTAGGTGTATGAGTTTAGAGTAAAGGAATCTAGTATTATTGCACCAGTCCCTGCTGAAGATGTTGATACTCCTCCCAGAAAGAAGAAAAGGAAACACAGGTAAATCTGTTACTAAATACCCTTAGCATAACAATAAATTGGAGATACAGGGGATCAGAGCAGGAAAAGTTGTGCAACTCTTCTTTTGCTCACAAAACCAAAAGTTGCAGCAATAAAGCAAAATGGTGTTTTAGTTTCAGGCAAAAGTCTTACTGCCTTGGCAAGTACAGCCTTCCTCTTTCCCTCTCCTTTCTTTTTAAGCTCTTTAACAGCCAGGTTCTGGTAGGTGTATTGCTGCAAGTAGTCAAAACTTGGTTTAGATTAGAAATAGCCTATGCAGCTTGTTGCAACATCCAAGATAGTGTGGTATAATTATTTTTTACAGCGATAGACATTAAATTTAAAAGCGTTTCAGTGGGATTCAGTAATGATTATATGGTATTTCGTAAATCAAAACTCATATTTTTTTATGATGAAGTGTATTCTAGCAAGGTTCAGATAGCAAGCTAGTAGGATTGCCTTTTTGCAAGAGACTATTCCTTTGTAGCACCACAGTTTCATTAGCACCTAGAACACCAACGAAAGAACCAGGTTAACAAGTTATTATTTGAAGTGAAGCTGCAATGAAGAACAAAATTACGCTTTTCTGGAGCCACAAGGACCATACGAAACAATTTCTGTTGAAATTGCAAACTTGGTGGCTACTGTCTGTCAGTGAAATGCATTTTTCTTTAACAATTCTGAGGCTTGGAAAATGGAATTCTGCATTGATTATTTTTATTCCCATAGATAAGAACATAGGAGATAAAAAGCTGACTGAAAATTAGCAAAAATATTTATTTAGGAAGCAATAAGTACACTTTTTTTCCATATAATTTCCTATTTTTTCCTTTAACTTTCCTTATTTTCCCCAAGTTTGTCCTTCCAGTTCTTCTCCCATCAGTTCTTGCTCCTGTCTTAGCTTGTCTATTTATTATTTCCAGGCCTAGTGAAATTCCTGAGCTGGTTCAAAGAACCTGTTGACGTGGAGTAGAATATTTCTGCTTTGTAGCACAGAGGCAGGCAACGTAAGCTGGGAAAAGATTCAGTGAGCATCTGGAAGAGATTTTTGTTCTCAGCAAAAGCTATTGATTTTAATGCTCTTGGCACAGTTTTCAAGTGTTTGGGCATTTGGTGGGCTTGGCTGTTGAAATTTGGGTTGTTAGCCATGGTGCGAGTTTGGCGTATGCAGCTGAGTCTTAGCTCGCTCTCAGATTCACACAAGTTGCTATAAAAACGGTGCCACTACATCTATTTAAAAAGAGCAGCAAAAAGGCTCAAATGTGTGTTTGCAGCTGAAATGGATCATACAATTACCAGGCTGATGTTGTTTTGGAGGAGTTCTCAGACTTCTTTTAGTTTAGGGTTTGTTTTTTTCCCACATAAATAAAAGCACACACCGTTGCATGGGGTTTATTGACTTGGTTTTTATTAGTTGCCAATGTAAAAACTTCCCTGGTAGCAACTTAGTTTTGAAATGGCCTTTTAATTCTTTAAACTCTCATTGAAGGAAGGAGAGAGTTTTATAAATTTCATGTCCCAGACAGGTGGCAATCAAGCTGTCCCCATTCTCCTGTGGGCAGCAGCCTTTTTGGAAAAGAAAGCGGCTTAGGCAGGATACATCCTGCTGTAACCTGAGCACGCTGAACATGTCCCACAACCAGCACTTGGGACAACCACCTGGGAATCTTTCTCTGCTTCTTGCCTTTCTTTTAGTTGAGTTTGCTCCCTCTTGGAGTAAATCCAGTCCCAGAGCCGGGAAGGCCCTTCCTTTCCTTTTGCCCTTTTCCGTTACTTTCAGGGGCCTTACCCGTCTGCAGGTTTTTGTGGGTGGCTTTGAGCCAAAGAGAAAAGCAGCAGCAGCAGAAGGCGGCTTTTGCTGGCCCCTTGTAACTGATTGGAGAGCAATTTTCTTGCAAGACTCTGCCTCTTTCCCATGTCATCTTGGTGCCCGTATGGGTGTGCTGAGCAACTAACTGGCAAGACTGCAGCCCTCTTGGATAACGAAATACCTTGTCTCCCTCATTCCTGTGTCGTTTGTGTTAAGATAGCTGCAAATAAGGCTGATCACTGGGAGGAGAAGAGTTTTAATAGAGTGCCAGTGTCAGAACCTGGCCTATGTATCAGATTACCCTGTTACTTTGAGAAATCTCTGCCTTGATGAGAAGTGAGTCCTTTGCATAGAAGCCAATACAAAATCTGAAAGAAGAAAGAATTCTGAAAGGCATGGGTGTATGCTGGAGGGAGAGCATACTTCAATACTGTTCATTCTGTCTTGTGTATGTTTTTCTTCCATTGCTGGGAGCTGGCTTGTATTTGCTTTAACTAATCAGCACTCTTTCCTCTATTTTGGTATTGATTTTAAGGCCATGTAAAGCTGCTTCTTTATTATTTTGGTTTTCCTCTTCTCCCTCATCCCCTATTCAGAGGCCACTTAGTAAATTTTATTTGAAAATATTTCCTTCCCCACCCCTTTCTCATTTTCTTCCTCCTGTCCCTGCTCTACTGGACTGCTGTTCACTGCATGTGTTTGAATAGCTTCTGTAGTTCTGCCAAGAGTTCAGGATGCCTTTTTTGCAGGGATTTAAAGTCTCACTGTTATCAGGGAAAAGGTGCAGCTGAGGCATTGGCACAGATATTTTTATAGAAGGCTGAGTCTTGGAGTGGTGGCGAGGCTGTGGGTGAGATGATTTAGGAGACTGAAGTCTTCGAGTGATGCCAGAAAATCAAATACTGCAAAGACTCAACTACATATTTGACATAATTGGCACGTGTTTGGAGTTTTCAGCGCTCTTTCTGATGGCAGAGTATCCCTGTGCAGGGCAAGAAACGCTGGAGTAGCTTCTTCCAGAGAGTGTTTCCAGTGCCGGGCTGGCTGACACCGCTGCCGCCCAAAACCCCTGGCAAAGTCTCGTAGGTTGTTAGGGGAGAAGAACAACATCTTTGACAGCTTCTGTCACGATGCTGCTGGAAACACTTGTTTCCTCAGCTGGCTCTCCTGCAGATGTCAGCAATCAGATGTACAAATCCACCGGCTGTCCTGGAAACCTCCCGCGGAGTTTCCCGTTGGTTTTTCTTTAGTGAAGCTCCCAGGTGTGAGTGCTTCCTCAGCTTTGTCTTCTCCTTGCCTCTGCTTCCTGCTGCATGGGACCAGCTCTTGCCTTTTGTTTCTGTTGGAGGTGGCAGATGATAGGGCAGATAGAAAAATGACTCTGCCTTCAGTCTGGCGCTTGCTCAGGCTCCAGCTTCGTGCACTAACCAGGGGAACTTGCAGTGCTTTGCAGCAGTTTCTGGAAGTTTCGTGGCAGTGAATGTGCTGTTTGATTGTGCCAGTCACAGCTCCTGTTGAGCTGGTCAGTGTTGGCAGCCTGCGTCCTGTTGTCCTGTGTCACTCCCCACAATTCCTGCTGCCACCGTGTGTCCCCAGCCCCTCTCTCGCTGGCCTCTCTCCCTCCTGTGACTCCAGTCTCTCCGAAGAGGGGCAGAGCAGAGGGATGCCTTTCCCATTGTGACTGCCACCTGTAGTTTTTTTCCTGCTTTGAGTTGTTACTGTTAATGCTTTGTGGATGTGGATGTACATCTGTGTACATTTAAAGTATTAGGGTAGTGCTTACCTTAGCAGAAAAAGCGAAGCTGCTAATTGCTAATGAAAGGGTATTTGAAAACGTCTGGCCACAGAATGCTTTTAAGGGTTTGGTGTGCTTGTAGGTCCTTATTATCTTGAGCTGACAGACAAGTTTCTATGAAAGAATTGTTCAAAAATATGGTATGTTACATTTTCCAAATACCAGGCAGACAAGAAAGAAAGCAGTTTGATGTGCATTAGAGTAATTTAAGTCAAAATTGCACTCCTTTCAGGTGCATGGGAAGTGTCTTCTTGCAGAGTCAGTGTCTGATAATTCATAAATATATGTTGGTAGCCTTTTCTTCTGGAGTGAATCACTCTTAGTAGGAATGCTGCCTATTTATTACAGTACTCTGTGATGCTGATAGCCTTTGGGTTTCTTCCCTCCCCTTGGCCTTAGTTACCTGCACAAACCTGCCTTTGTGCGTTTCTAACTCCTATGGGCTCCGTCAGTGCTTGGAGGAAAGTTGGTTGTTAAGTCTCACAGTAAAGCTTTAAAAGGGCAATTTTACAGAGAATCTTATTTATCTGAAGCTGTCGGAGGGCGCAGCACACTATTTTGGTTGAAGTAGAAGCTGCTGTGCTTTTATGAAAGAAGAAGTAGCAGCTAAAAAGTTCTATTTAAGTAGTTACAGCGGGAGATATTTTTTTCAGAGTGCAAACTTCTGAGGGGTGTTGCACTCACCAAAAGGCAGAAGAGCTTTCTAGGTGTTCTGTGCTGGGGATTTTTTAGTACCTGTGTTCCATGGGTGTTTTGGGCTGCTCAGTAAATCTGCAGAGAGAGTGAGGTTGCTCGGCGCAGGTGGCAGTGTGTTATTTGGCCAGGAAATGAGGCTTCTCCCATATTGTCTTCATGTTGTTCTATGATATACTAGGGAAGTCCAAGAAGTATAAACTTTGAAAATCCTTAATCTAATTTTTCTGTTATGTGTGTTCACTGAAATACAAATGTTAATGAAAATGCATGGAATTGGAAAAAAAAATAAAACAACTGGTTTCTCCTTTAATTTTAAGGCTACTGAATTAAAAGTCTGGTTTTCCTTTTAGTACCAAAGGTGCAGACAGGTGTTTTTGCTTGATTGTATCTGACATGTTGTTTATGGAATTGCTGACATTCCCTGGCCAAAGACCTTGCAATCTGAAATGGATACAAAATAAATGGATAACTGTAACTTGCAAGAACTTTCAAGTATAGCGAGTTGTGTTATGATAACCAAAAGCATGTTATTCTTAAAAAACCACAGCAAAACAACAAACCCAAACAATAAAATCCACCACACAACAAAAACACCGCTTCTGGCAAGGAGCATGCTTGGCTGAGCTACCTGAGAAAGGGGACACTGAAGGAAAACTGTGGGGACACACGAGAAAGGAGTGTAGGCTTTGAGGCAGAAGGGAAAAGGCTCAGTGCAGCACCTCCAGCCAGGAGGAACACTGAGGTCCCATCAGTGTGGGACAGACATTGTCTCCTGTCAGGTACTTGGAGCTCCTGAGGGGAAGGGCAGGAGCTGGCTGGGACCTGTGGGTGACAGCCCGAGTGGTGCTGGGGCCGCATCCTGTGAAGCAAAGAGCTCTCCCACTGTCACCCCCTGTTCAGCTTTGTGTCCTTCCTTCCCTGCTGCTCCTGCCCGCCAGCAGCAGCTCCAGCAGCCTGCTCTTGGCAGGGTTTCCTTCACGGCCATCTGAGTTCAGGCACCTCCAGGCTGGGCTGGGTGGGGATTGCTCGCTTCTCTGTACGATCCTGGGATGAGAGGAATGGTGTGGGGAGTGGGGGGAGCAGCCTGCAGAGCTCTGAGCTGGTTGAGCCCAGGAGGCTGGGGCAGGGTGGTTCTGCTGCAGCCCCTCTGACGGGTGTGCAGTTGGCAGGTGCTCCTGGCTCCAGAAACCTTCCCATCCTAAGTCAAGTGTGGGTGCGAGATGCAGCTGCCTTTCCCAGCCCACTGCAGGAGGAGTTCCTGTCAACCTTCTTGTTTGTTTTGTGTTTTTGCAGGTTGTGGGCTGCTCATTGCAGAAAGATACAGCTGAAAAAGGGTTAGCATCTTTCCATTCCATTTATGTCCTGAAATTTTAAGATTCTGCTATTGCTTTTTTTTGGGTTTTTTTTTCGGGGGGGCTGGTTGTTTGTTTTCTTAATGTTAGGCCATTATATATATTCCATGGGGAGCAAAAAGTAAAAAAAAGTAAATTCTCACTGCACATATTGTAGGGACTAAAGGCATTCTTTGGTTTACATAGCTGGAAGAGCACTGTATAATTAAAAAAAAGTGAAGGAGGCTGAGTTTACAGTCTTTCCAGTATGGCCTCATTGAAGCACAGGTAAAAATGGTATTAAGGATAGGAGCTGCAGTAAAATGTGCCTTTTTTTTTTTTTTTTTAAACCAGCTTTATTTAGAAATAGTTCTCTGAAAATTTGTTGAGAATGGTTGGGACTTCTAGCAACGTAAATAATTGATCGGTTCGTCTCTTTCCTTTTTTGTTGCTGATTTCTAACTTGAGCATTTTTACCAATTTATAAATTCGTGAAAACTCCAAACAAGCTCAGGAGTATTAATAGCAAACATAATTTATATAGCACCAAATTCTCCTAGGTAAAGCTTTAGACTTGTCCCTGGTAGCTCCTTTCTTGCCTAGAAGACTTCAGCATTGTCTGTACTGGAAAATTGACTTGGGAAAGCACAGTGGTATAATAATAATAATAATAATAATAAAGGGATTACAATGCCAGTGTTGCCTGTTTGAAAGTTGACTGTTGTTCCACATTAAAAATTGCTTTGGGTATTTAAGCAAATTTACTTTGCTGAATAATATCAGTGCTATTCCAAAACATGTTCACACAGGAATTATACCATTGTAGTTTCGTTTTTCAGTTTTCCACATGAGCAGCTTTCAGCTCTGAACACTCAAAGCAGCTGAGCGAGGGCAGAATGAGGTGCACTAGGAAGGCAGTTTATGGTGTAAAACACCTCACTAATGTTACAGCTCTGGTTTGGTGTCTTTTGGGGTTTTAACCCCACTTGTTGTGGGTTTGGGGTTTTTGTTCATGTTTGGGCTTTCTTAGTTAACTGCCTGGAAGGGAATTTCTGCCTTAGAGTGAGGGGAACTGTGTATTGTTTGCAACTTTCAACTTTGCAAAATGTTGCTATTTTTATTCAGATGGGTCATCGAATCACGTTTACAACTATCAGCCATGTGATCACCCCCGTCAGCCTTGTGATAGCTCATGCCCATGTGTAATTGCTCAAAACTTCTGTGAGAAGTTTTGTCAGTGCAGCTCAGAATGTAAGTAAAATATTTAAAAGTTATCTGTAAACTTCTGTCACTGTCCCGCCACCGAGCTCTGTGCTGCCAGTCTGTCCATCCTGCAGGCAGAGTCACAGGAGCACCAAACTGTGTCCAGCAGGGCGAGCGCGGGCTCAGTCTCATTTGGCCCATTGCATGAAGTCAGCACCAGTCTTCAGACTTACAATTGAGGAAGAGTAATTAAAATCAGGGAAGGAAAGAATTTGCAGTACTTCTGAGTGTCCTGTGCAGATATCAATGGCTGGTTTAACAATATTCTCATACGCTGTAGACTGCACAGTCTGAATTTTACGCTGTATTTTTTCACACTTGCTCTTTTCCTTTTCCACACGTTCCTTTGTAGGCCAAAACCGTTTTCCTGGGTGTCGCTGTAAAGCACAATGCAACACCAAGCAGTGCCCCTGTTACCTGGCTGTCCGCGAGTGCGACCCCGACCTCTGCCTGACGTGTGGAGCAGCCGACCACTGGGACAGCAAAAATGTTTCTTGCAAGAACTGCAGCATTCAGAGAGGATCCAAAAAAGTACGTCCAGAGTTGTACAACTGCATGCCTGCTGCCTGGGTTTTGAGGTGTTCTTACATTTTCACGCCAGAGAATGGAATTTGTTTGCCTTCATGCTGTCAGATGGAAAAACAAAAAAACCCAAACCAAACAGCAAGGAAGGGATGTCACTTGTTAGCTCGCTCATGGGCTGCTGTTAAGCTCTACCTACATTTTGTCGTGTACCAGTTAGGGTTTCTGTGCAGCGCTGCCACAGAATATCTCCTTTCCCCCATTCGGGGTTTACTTCTTAATTCCAAAGAGGCTTCTGTTTTCAAGAGATACCTCAGCAGTCTTTCCCCAGATCAGCACAAAGAAGTTTATCCCAAAGTCTAGAAGCTGTTTCCTTCTTCAGTCCATTCTAAGGCATAAACTTGTGTACAGTCTGCTGAGGATATCTTGAAAGCCCATTCAGTTCTGGCCAATAAATCAATAAATGAAAAGAAAGCCAAAATTTCTTTCTACTCTGGAACATCTTCTCACAAAATAGTTCAGTTGATTACTGAGCTAATAAGTAGTGGGCTCCTGTCTGCAAATCTTTCGAGATTGAAATCTTTAGTACATGAGTTTTTATGTAGCACCCTCATGGTTAAACTAAAATTTTTAGTAGTTTTCAAATACTTGAGGTAATTTTTCTTTTACATACATGTTCTGATCCACAAGCTGTAATTGTACTGTGCATTTGATCATTAGAAGACTCTGGATTTGTCTGCTCTCCTGGAGTCCCAGCATATACATTTCACTAAGTGATACAATTAAGTGATAAAAAACAAAATGGAAAAAAACCTGAGCTCAGATCTAAGCCAGGCATAGCTAAGATTTTTGGGTTTTCTGCTCCACAGCACTTACTCTTGGCACCTTCAGATGTGGCAGGCTGGGGAATTTTTATCAAAGATCCTGTACAGAAGAATGAATTCATCTCTGAATACTGTGGTGAGGTAAGGGTGGAGAACACTGGTTATGAGCTTAATTGGTGAAGTTGGGCAGTGACAGGGACCAACCATGGGACACCAGTGTCTGTCACCTGGGATCACGTTCAGACAGAGCCCTGTGGCTGACTGAAAGTGTCACAGGCTCAGACCCCAGGAGCTACACAGCTGAAATGTCACAAAAACACTGAAATAGGTTCTTGTGAGAAGGAGAGGCTGGAATGTCATTTTTATCTGAGATGGAATTTCAGTTTAGACACGCTTGGAATTCGGTGGCAAATCATTTAGTATAGTACTGAAGGCAGTAGGTGCTTTCACTAAACCGAAATTCTCTCGCAATAAAACCCTGAATCAGGTATGCAGTCCTGATCTTGAGATGAGAAGCAATTCTCGCTTTTCTTCTGCTCTGAAAGAGTTTATTTATGCTAAGAGCAAGGCATGGATGTTTGCTAAGTGCAGAATGCTTGCTGAAAACAATACTTTGTTTGGGAATACTTTGAATCCCAGAGAATAAAAAAAGCTCCCACCTGTCTTACAGAACCTTGGGGAGGGGTTGACATTAAGCTGCTATGGTTACAAAACGGAGGAGCGCTTCTCTTCTTTACAAGTGCTGTTTCTTTCAGATTATTTCTCAGGATGAGGCAGACAGAAGAGGAAAAGTGTACGACAAATACATGTGCAGCTTTCTGTTTAACTTGAATAATGGTACGTATGCATTAGCTGCAACCTCTGGCAACACAAAGTATGGATGCTCTGCATTTTGGTCAGCCCCGTTCTGCAGACAGCAGGGAACAATGAGAATTTTTTCCCCACACATCTTTCTCTATCAGTGTGTGGATTCATCCTATTCATGGCTGGTGTTTGGGGTGGTTTTTTTTCTCTAAATGACAGTCAGCTAGATGAAGTCTATTGCACAAGAGGTGTAGAACTTTGCAGAGTAAAATTAAGTGCAGACACTAAGGAGACTAAAGAATTTAAAAGGCTTGCCAGGTATTGTCTGAAATAACTTCACTGATTTACATCAGCACTGAGTTATGATGGTAATTGTGCTGGGGGGAAAAACCCACATACAGGTATGGGGTATGTGGCTATTGCCACTAGAAAAGAAAAATATAGACAGCACTGTGTCAAGCATAAAATACTAGAATATCTTTGAAACGAGGAAAAAAACCCCACTGTTTTACGTCAGTGTTGACAGAGCATATTTATGGAGCTTGTCCTTGTGGAATAAAGGAGGTAGAGAAGCTCTGATGAGAAGCTCAGGTGGTGCCACTGCGGCAGGAGGTGAAGGGAGAGCGCAGTGTGGAGCAGCAGTTCAGCTGCTGTAGGGTGATGGGCCAGCTCTTCATGTGGGAAGCTGTGCAGTTTTCTTCTCCAGCTGCTAAGATCCAAGCACACTCAGTATGAAACTCAAAAATCTGTTTGCAGGAGCCATCCATCATTTATGGGTTTTGTTTCTTCTGCCCCCCTAGATTTTGTGGTGGACGCAACACGCAAGGGCAACAAAATTAGATTTGCAAACCATTCAGTAAATCCCAACTGCTATGCAAAAGGTGAGTTTCACATTTACTTGCTTTTCATCGGTGTATGAAATACTGAGAGATACTTCTACAGCACGCATTTTATCAGTATTGGTACTAACATACTTCATTTCTTTTGGAACAGTTATGATGGTTAATGGTGATCACAGAATAGGAATATTTGCTAAAAGAGCCATTCAGACTGGTGAAGAACTGTTCTTTGACTACAGGTGGGTAGCTGGATTTCCCAGCTGGGATTGGCTTTCAGTATCTGCCCAGCTCACAGTCCGTTACTGTGCCTGCCCGCTCCTTGCAGCCTCGGGTCTTGGCAGCTGAGGAGCAGCACTGCCCATGCTGGTTTTGTTAAGCCAGATGCTGTGGCAGGAGTGATCTGAGCAAAGCAGCTGGGTGGGAGCCTGCAAACCTGGAACAGCAGCTCGTGTAGAGCAAAGTGTGGGGACAAACGGGGACACTTCCTCGGGTGGGGTTCCCTTGGCACCAGCATGGGTTGACTCCATCAATCAGAAACAGGCAAGAATTGCAGAGAATGCAGGGTCAGAGTTACTCCAGAGAGGGGCTTGCTCAGGATCTGTCCTTCCTTTCCTCTGCAATCATCTCACCTGATGAAAACTGAGCTGTCCAGTGGCAATGCTGGGCAGGTCAGCCTTGAGAAATGCATTTCCAGCAGCGACAATGAACTTCAGGACTGAGATTCAAGGTGCAAAAGGAAGGAATTTTAGTGGTTTGTCTCCTCTTGATCAAACACCTCCAAAAGCGGTTTCTGAAGTGGGCAGCAGTGTTATGCACCTGCAAATCCACACAAGGAGGAAATGCCCCAGCTGGTGAGGAAACTGTGGGAAATCTGAGAGTATTCCAGGCTCTGGAGCCATTCTGGCAGAACAGTGAAGCTGAACTGCTCCATGATCCTGGTTTTTTATTTGTGATTTTGGTCTTTTTTCTGATTTCAGATATAGCCAAGCTGATGCCCTTAAGTATGTGGGCATTGAAAGAGAAATGGAAATCCCTTGACACCAGCTACCTCTTCTTTTAAACAATCAGCTGCCTTATCTTCAGGAATTTCTAGTACTGTGGGCAATTTTAGAAAAATAAAAATGATGCAATTTGAAATTCTGTATTTGCAAAGTACTGTAACAGTAATTTATAGTAATGAATTTTAAAAAAAACCAACTTTTTATTGCCTTCTCACCAGCTGCAAAGTGTTTTGTACCTATGAACTTTTGCAATAATGTGGTGTGGTACATTTTTCAACCTTGAATAAAGGATACTTGAACTTCTTCATTTTTACTGGAACTGAGTTGGAATTTTGTGTCAGCCTCTTGGGGAAGCAATGGGAATTTAACTTGTAACTTCGGCACCCAGGCAGCTCCATCCTTGTTTCCTTCAGCTCTTCCTGCTTCCACACTCTGTGTACAGCAGGCAGCTGCCACCTGCCCTCTGCCTTGCTGGGGGCCCAAGAAAAACTAAGAGTTCATGAGGAAAAGAACAGGCCAAAAGTAAAAACCCATTTTTCTCCCCGCTCCTGGTGTGAAGCTGGATGCACAGCACACAAAGCACTGCTTTAACCAGCCCAGGGCTTCGAAAGGCAGCTCAGAGCAGGGGATTTCTGGCCTTCCAAATAAGAAAAGAGTTCAGGCTGCTTTGTCTATTAGCCCTGAACTTGCTGCAAGAAGGGTTTACAAAAACAAAACAGCATCTTGAAAAAAATAAAAACATTTAAGAGGCATCACAAGCTCCCCTCTTCTAAATTTCCAAAGGCAATTTTAAAACAGCAGCAAGATGCTTCTATTGCCCCTAATGGCAGCCCTCAGCTCTTCCAGAACAGAAATAGCAAACATAAAAAATCTCAAGTGCAGATGATGGGCCTCCCTTTTTCCCAATCAGCCTGGATCACATCTCATACTCCTCCTTAATTTTTTTTTTTTAAACCCAGAGTTCAACTAATCACTCCTTTCCCTCAAGAGAAAAACATTAGCAATACAAAACGTGGCTCCCTTCCTGCGAGAAGAAACACTGAACAAGCCACAATTTCTAAAGGGTAAAATGGCTCCAGAAGTTAAGTTCCTTTCACCATCAAGACTAGAAAACATAAATTACTAAAAATGAGACCTGCGAGGATGGGAGCATCTTGCTTGTAGCATGGGGAAAGCCAATACTCATCTCATAAAATGTGAGAAGAATGGAATGAGGCCTGGTCAATCAAGGTATGTGTAGTAACACTCGAAAGTATTTTAATTCCCATCACAGGTTCCATTTAATGGGCATTAATCTTTAGGAACACACTCAGTTTTCTGTTCTAGTCAAAGAAATGGGCAGCCTAAACCTTTATTCCAGGCAGCATTTATGCAAGTTCTAATTTCAGCTGACCAAGCATTGCCACATATATTCTGAGTATTTTCCGTTCTGCGTATCTTGTGAAATCATCACAAGTGTATTTTCAAAGTGCAGATATTTCCTCTTCACAAAGAAATAACAGGCACAGATAATGGTAGATGACAATTTCTTCAGGGAACAAAATGTCCTTAAAGCACCAGAAAATGGGGAGGAAAAGCAAAACGAATTTCTAATAGCTTTCATAACCATTATACCTTTTATTTACATTTAGAAAGATAAGTCATGAAACTTAAAACAATAAAACCAAATGCAACTTGTACAGAAATCTTTTAAATTTTTTTTTATTATTTATCACACATTAAAAAATGAAACACACTATACAAATGGTTTTTCATAGCAGATTACACATGGGTCCATTCAGACTTGCTCTCCAAGTGCTGCCAACATGTATGAGGGCTGCCTGCCATGGCAGCTGTTTATCATATAGCCAATGTATTGATTTAAATGCAGTAGCATGCAACCCTTAAACGAGAAGGGTCTGATTCCTTTCTGTTCTTAAATTAGGTTAAATGGCATTGGTGTCCATATTTACATACTTGAAATGTATCAATCCTGAGCAGTTCTGATGTAAATCTGAGACTGGCTGGTGGAGTCCTGGTCTCAGTCATTAAAAAGGGAGGTCCAAATGGCAGCAGGGTGGCTGCTATGAAGTTCCGTCGCTTTCATTCTTCCCATCACATACCTACTTGCTGAGTGTCACACAGTCAGGTAATTGCTAATAAAAATGTTAAGCCAAGTAACTGTAGGTGTCCTTCTCACCATCTACACGTTCCAAGTACTCCTTCTCGATGAGGATGTCGATGCATTTCTGCGGGAGGAACAGAGGTAAGCGCTGGGACGTGGCAGAAAAGCCCTCGCTGGGGTTGCTACCAACTTTGATTCTGGCCCCCGAGGGAGCTCCCTGCCAAGCAGAGGAGGGGAGCAGGCACAGGACACGAACCACGGCAGTTCACTCCTATTTCTGGCCACATCCGAGCAGGGCACTGTGCTAATGCACCACCCTGAATTACACTTACTGGGTGCCATTGCAGGGGGGTGACTGGGAGATCAGCATGCTGAGCAACTTCACAGCAAGACAGCAAAGAAGAATTACAGCGAGAGCAGAGCGCTTATGTAAGGTCACTCAGGACAGCAGCTGCAGCGAGGAGCTGCCCGAGCCGCTGCCTGGCCCCCGTGCCAGTTTATGCAACTGCTCTCAGTGCCTGTTCTCTGCCCCACCTACCCCTGGGCTGTGGATGTAAAAACTGCTGGTGAGCTCACTTAAACCAACTGATGAAGAAATTAATATACATTAATGAATACAATCAATATAATGACGAGTAAATAATTAAATACAGTGCCCCCCTCCCCAACGTTTTTATTGTAAGAGAATGCAGGAGGCATTTATTGAGCCGGCTGTACTCCCACACGTGGGAGAGCAGGACAAAAGGTAAGGCTGGATCAAAGGCTGTGGCACGCTGACACTGATGTGAGCAGATGCAATCCAGCCACTCTTTTACCACCACAGCCAACAATGCAAACCATGGATGTTACCCAAAGAGAAATGCAGTATTTCTGGTTAAAGTATTTCCTACTTACACATCAAAAATCTGTCCTTGCCCCTCCCACCTCATCACCTTAACTTCCCTTTAATTCAGAAGCCTGTGTTTTGTCTGTACCTACAGCCTCCTCACCTCCTGGAGCCTCGGTTCAGAGAGGTGGTGCTCACATACCTTAATTACAGGAACTCGTGGCTTGAACCTTGAGGACAGCTGTGTTAGCACTTCTCCAAGCAGTTGCTGGTGTTTTAGAACCTTCCTCATTTTCATGATTCTCACAATAGCAGCCTGCAGAGCAAAGCCAGGAAGGAGTGGTTAGGAGCACACCACTTGTCCCTCTGGCTAAAGCCCTTTGGCTCCCCTGGACCACGGCTGCCCGTGCAGAAGCACCACCACAACCAACCAGGGCAGCAGCTGGGGAGAAGCTTGCCCAGCAGTGTCAGCCACGCACACAGACTGCAAGAACTCAGACTCTGCACAGCACACAGCCATCAGAGGTGGTTTTGACACATGAATTCTTAGAATTGTGCTTACGGCCAATCGGCCATAACAGCTCCAACTGGTACCAAGAGCCACGCAAAACTCTTGTGCAGCAAAAAGCCTTTACATGTTTCACCTTCCTGTGACACTCTCTCAGTGGAACATCTGCATTTCCTTCCCCTGCCTCTCAAGTGGATTCCAAATGAACTGATAGAAAACCACGGTTCATTTCATACTACCTGGGTATTGCTATTTTTTTAAATTATTCAGTTTTCACCCAGGACAAGGTCTGCTAAATGTTTGCATCCATGGAACCCAAACACTCATCAACATCAGGTTAGAACAAATGGGAAGAACACATCCTATCTGTAGAAATGCCTTCCTCCAGTTTCTACTACAGACTCCAATCACCTTTAGGAACATTTTAAACACATTTTTTTAACTCTAACACAGTGCACTGTGCACGGCAGCATGTTGTCTTCTAATAAAAATTAAAGAAACCCTACAGTAAGCTTCATTAAATGCTTACAAAGTTGTTATTCTGAGGTCACAGCAGCATTCTGCAATCAAACTCACCTGAATCAGTAGTTTCCTATCTTCCTCTATGTTTTTGTGTGTAGTTTCTTGCTCCTGCTTCTGTTCAGTCTTCATTGGCACATTGATGTTTACCCTTAATTTTTTGCTGTAAAGAAAAGCAGAAGTTAATGAACAATTAGCCTCTTTAAAAACCAAAGAAACGCAGAAAAAAACTTCAAACAAAACCCAACTTCAAAATAAAAGCCACACCACCATAATTATTTTACAACAGAAGAGGACTTTGGGTGTTCTGAAAACTTTAGACACTCTTATTCAAGTTACCACGACGTGGAGAGATCCTGCTGGCTGCACTGGGGAGAGGATCTGTGATTTATTTAGCACAGTGTTCCCCACCATAAATTGGGAACCAGCAGCTGCACAGTGCAGCAGCACCGAGCTGTTTCCATCACTGCATTCATGTACCTGCCCAGGAATTCTCAAACCTTTAATTATTGGTAAAGGGCGATAGAAAGCAGATAAAGAGTGAGGTACAAGGAAAGGTTTTAAAATGGTTTTTTCACTTGAGATCTTATCTTTGGGAAGTACTGAACTCCTCACTGGATTTATGTGTGTTTACATCTATGCTCTGGTGAGCAGGATAGAAAGTACCACAGTGCTGTAACCAGCTTCAAATACACTACTGTTTAAAGTAATAAAACCCACTGAAAATCGTGTTTATTAAGCCTTCAAATCACTGGGTACTCTGTGGTTATAAAATGAGCCTGATCTTCTCGTGTTAGCAGTCATGGATGAACATGTATGCCTTTGCCCTTTGCTGGTCACTGGACACTCCTGTAACCTTAGAAAATATCATGGATTTTGCCAAGTGCAAGCGAGTCACACGCCTCGGTGAAACAGCAGCACTCGAATCAATTATTCCAGAGTTAGACAAGAACCAAGGAACAAAAAGGACACATGAAAATATGGCAGGTCTTGACAGACTCTATGACAAAGTCAGAGGCAAAGAGCTGAAATCTCACCCATCCCCTCCCTCTCGCCAGCCCTCTCCCTTCGTGCTGGATCTACATCGGAACTGGCACTTGAACCCTGAATTGGCACTTGAACCCTGAAGCTTTCATCCCAAGTGTATCAGGTTTCACTCAGATTTTGAAAACAGAGCAGGATGCTACCCATGGCAGGTAAATGATGTATTCTGTTCAAGTTTTTCCTTACTTTTTGTAACCAAGATACAGTTTTATTAAAGTATCTGGTTTTAACTCCACTTCGTCAACATTTGCATTTTCATCTTCCAAAACCTGCAAGAAATGAACAAACAAACAAATAAATAAATAATCTTTTGCATATTTCACTGTACGTTAAGCAGGTCATAAGAAAGCAAGAGTACTTACGAGCAATTTAGATTTCAACAGTATCTGTAGAACTTGTGCCAAGATATCCTACAAAATTACAGAAAATATTATCAGTGCAGATAGACAGCACCTTTGTCTAACTTAAAAACTTGAATAAGAATACACATATTTAGACTAAGAACTAATGAGTACAGAACACTGCAAACTGAGGGGGAAAAAACCAGTGAAAACACAGTTCACAGAATTAAAACATAATGTCTTTTTTGGGTGAGATGACATATCCCCCTTGTGGTCGGTCAAATAACGAAATTCTTTAATTCCAAACAAGAGATCCTTCCAGCTGATGCTTTAGGAACTATTTTGCAAGCAGATTTATATGCCTAAGAAATAATTTTTCCCAAACCACACAAACATATACACCATGGCAAATTTAAACTTCAGATAGCAAGGACTGTCTGCTTTCTGCTTGACATCTTTTTGTTTAGCAGGGATCCGTTCTGGTTGCTGTTGCTGGTTGGTCACCCAGAAGGCTCCTGGCAATATTCTCTGCGGGCCTGCAAAGCTGCTCTTTTACCACAGTGGAAATCTTCCAGGATCCAGTTAAGTTTTCCACTGTATCATTCAGGCCAACTATTTATTTTACACACAAATATATGCATCTCTGCCAATGAGTATCTATAATAAATGGCAACCCCCAAGGACTCCTGGGTTTGCTGTAAACCATCAGCAACAATCCCTTTCCAGATATGCATTTGTAGATGTAAAGATCCGACTGAGCAGGAATATCTCACTTTCCCGAAGTCAGAGCAGACTTGATTCAAACCTACTCCTAAAGGCCGAATAAATGCCAAATTGTGGGCCATAAACTCTGCTTGGAAAGAAAGGAGGGAATCTTTTCCACAGGAGAGAGTCAGCCAATGAACTGCAGATCTACTGTGTTCATGTAAAAAGCCTCGAGATATAACAGAATGACAGAGGCATGGATCAATCATTCAGGGAAAATGCTGTTTTTGCTAGAATGTTGTCTTTTAACATTAAAATGTATGCATTGAAACACTGAAAACCTCCAACCAGAGCTCAGCAGGAAGCCAGGCAATCCACTCCAGTCATGAACAGGAATGTCCATGCACTAGGATTCATCAGAAGACCAGGCAGGATTACAGGAAAGTAAACTAGGAAAGTGAATTGACCAAGAATAGAGCACATCTGGCTCCAAGCATGTGCAATCCAAATTTCTTAGGATAGCAGGAAGAGCCCTGAAGACCAAAACACTTGCTCACAAGAGTGTGGTAAAATGTGCAAAGTCACTACCATTTTTATTTGAGTACTGTCTGTCAGCTGCTGCACAGTGTAGGCATCTTCTGTGTTGTACTGCAGTAAAATCGCCATCTGGAATGTGGATGCCTGACAGATCCAAAAACAGGGAACAGAGGAGAGAGGGGGGAAATCAGAAAATGAGAATGAACAAACACTTCCTAAATTTGAACAGCCTGAAATTCACCAGTTAAACACTGGAATATTTGGACAACAGAGAATACCCAACTAGTGCTAATAAAAAGTGAAATCGAATGTTGCTTACACAACCAGAACTCCCCCTTCCAGCACTATCTAGACATAAACCCCAGGAATAGGATCATTTAGCTCACTTCTTCAAATCTTCTATTATGGTGTCAAAGCATTGTCCTTCTACTTGCTAATATAGTTTTAAATTGTTTTCCTCTGTCACTCCAACTCTTACCCATTTAATCTTCATTTAACCCAACAAAGACCAGTGAATTCATCCTCACAACCCTCCCAACTCCAGCAGAATAATGAACCCAAATTTATGAACAAAGCAGCTATCAGTGGCTTATCCATGTCTATCACCACAGGGTTAACATATGTTGGTGACAAGGTCAAAGTCTGACATTATTTTGTTTCTTCTCTCTGTTGTCAACTCCCCATGCCATCTACTTTTTGAGAAAAAGCAGACAGGAAAGTATAAGCAGCACGAGATTCTAGGCAAAGATGTTGTTGTTGTCTCACAAAGTGCAGCTCAACACCTGTTTAAACCACAGGCAAGGTGTTCCACTTCCTAAGCCAATTTTCTTTTAAACACAGATCTTCAGTATCAGTACAGCAAACAAAATAAACGTACAGCAAAGGTTCTACCAGCTGCATCCAGTATCCTGTGAACACAACCACCAGCAGGTGTTTCCATTGGCATGACTCGGCCTTACCTGTAACGTGTATCTGTTTTTGAAACAGTTGGTAACCAATTCCCCTTTGGACAGCTGGTACAGCCATGTTAATTTTCTTCCACTATGGCGACTGGCGTAAAATGCAGTAAATCTCTGATAGCTCCGTTCTAACTGTAGAAAAACATCAATCCAAAAATAAATGAATAAATAAATATTATTTACCTTCATTTACCGCTCCTAGGACATGCTATGGAAGCAACAGAGGATCGTCAAATCTGATCACCCTCAACTACTACATTGTCTGAATAACACCAACAGGAACTCAAAGGATTCAAATTCAGCAGACTGGATGAAAATTTCCCTCTGTTCCAAGTTTCCCCTTTAAAGTATCATTAACAGTTCAAATGTAAACAAGCCTTTAAGTTCCATTCTTCCTTTCAGGACACATTAAGCATGGCTAGAAAAGCCATTTGTTTTAACCACCTTCCTCCTCCAGGTAACAGCACTAAACTTATTTCTCATGTTGAGTATTCATGTCTTGTCTCTTCTGGATAAGCGCCTGGCAGAAGATTAATGATTCCAACAGCCAAAGGTTTTACTGGGCAAAGCAGAAGCAGTGGTCTGAAGAAGTTTCTTAAGTATATTCAGAAAAATGCAGTAAGAATGATTTGCTTTAGATGCTGTTGAGTATTTTGAAGAAAGGTTCATTAAGCAGGGACTTCTCATGGGAAAGATATGAAAACAAGGATTTCACACAGTTCCCTCCTTACTCAATTATCTTGTTCCAAATATCCTCAGGCCCAATAGGCAAATAGCAGAGACACTTGTAGTCCTCTCTGATACACAACAAAACAGGAGATGCCAGTCCTATAATACAAATTTCTCTCATGATCATGGCATGTTGAGATGAACCAAGTGCCTCACCTCAGAGGGCAGAGCAAACGTGCAGGACTGCTGGAACGGCCACGATCCAGAACTCAGCACCTGGATGCTGAAATCCACTGGAAGAGAGGGGAAGAGGATGAGCTGCATGATCCCACTTTCTCCTAAGCCCCTCTTCAAACACAGTCCCAGTTCTAGCACAGAAATCGTTCCGCCCTTGTGGTCAAACTGACATGGTAAAAAAACCATTAAGCACTATTTTATTTTTGTCAGCCCATAAACCAAAGCTGTTCAGGAGAGATGTCGCTGCAGCTGGAGAGCTTTAGATTTACTGTTACAGGCTCTCAATTTTCTCTCCTTTGGAGAAGTTATTACCCTGTTTCTATCCCCACAATGGACTTGTCTTTTAACACACAAATGTGGAAATTCTAAGTGTTCATCATCACTCCACAGTACACAACTGCAAGAACAGACCTTTCATACCTATTGTAAGGCATTTTAGTCAAGTCAAGTATGAATAATGTAAGAACTAAGTAAAATTTAAGCCTGAGAATACACAACTCTAATTGTAATCCAAGAAATAATTACGAATTCTTGACAGAATTTGGTTCAATGTGCTTCAATTAGAAAGAGAAGTATAAAAAGGTAATAGGGGCATCTAACAACCTGGAACACCATATACTTCTATCCTTCATATTTTCACGTAAGTGTGAACTTCGGCCACATTGTGTTCAAGATCAAAACTGTTTAAAGAAAAATGTCTCTCCAAACAAAAAACAAAAAAACAAACAAATGAACAAACAAACAAAAAAAGACAGGATTCAATTTCATTTAGCTATATACCTAAACATGAGCTGCAAAATCCAGAGGAGGCTGCTCACAGAAGATAAAAAGTGCTACTAGGAGACAAAGAACCGACCTAGAAGAGTAATTTAAACATCCCAACTATCTTGGTCAGAAGAATACTAACTTGTATTAGTCTGAGTAAGTCAAGTATTTCCCTCACACATTCGGTTCTGCAGAAACGAGAGGAAGCTCAGCTAAGCAACAGTAACTGAGGTGAAGGCATTACTTACAATCTAACGGTTCTGAATTGGTCAGGTGCTTTTTAAACTGCTCGTTCAGATCCTTGCTCACACCAATATCTTGGAACATCCGCTGCAGCTTGGAGGTGTACTCAAAACCACAAGCTTGCTGTATTTTAAAAGCACAGACACATCAGCAAGACACGCTTTTGACATTGGGTAAAGAGAAGAACAAAGGGTTGGAACTTATTTTCTTAACAGAGGATGTGCAAAGTTCTGTATTTCCCTTACTCAAAGTGCTGATCCCCACTGGAATATGAACTTTAACTGTCATTGAAAAGTGAGGAAAATTTTGTTTAAAAATTAAGCAAAACACAATAAAACAGACTACTCAAAGGGGAGTAGATTGTATTTTGCTGAACTCTGCATAAATATGGGTTAATGAAATTAAGTGACTTTTCAGTAGTCATTCCCTTGAATAATTAAACCCACGTCATTCATTTGGTTAAGAATAATTAAGCTTAGCTCCATCAGACAGACAGGCACTAGAAGTTCCTATGATTTAAAAAAAAAAACAGAAAAGAAGACCCAGGTTGTGTATTTTTCTGTGCATAAAATAAACAAATGGAAGGACATCCATCAATGCTTTCCAAAACAGCCTGAAGAACTGCAAGGGGCAGCCACGAAATACTCACTTTTAGTTTGGAGATCATGCTTGCCTCAGCATCATCACTAGCACTGTTCTGATGCACAAGCCTCTTTGCCAGCATTTTAGCATAGAATTTTTGAAACACATCTTTATCCTCAATATACTTGAAGACAACCATCTGGAAAAGCCAAGATAATTTGTAAGGAAAAAGTATTTAAACGTTTGTCTTGGAAAAACTGCAGCAGGAGCTACTTCATTTGCACCTAAATTTTTAAGATTGAGTGGTTTGTTTGGCTTTTTTGGGGGAGAGTGGAGGGACTGGCAGTGTGTGTTTGCTTTAAATATGGATACTATTTTAAAACAAGAGCTGTGTATTCCACATGTACAGCATTTTATATACACGTGGATATATAATGATACAAAAAGATGTCGTAGAAATTATACATTTTACATGTATATACAGATTAAGTAAAAGCACAGCTTCAATATAGCCACTTCAAATCTGCTGTGAGGGGGTTTTTAATAAACAAAATAAAATAATTTTTAAAAAGCCACACAGAGACCATTACTGAAAAGCTGAAATACTAAGCAATAAAGTCAAATACACAAAAATAAATTTTTTCTCTTATCTGCCTTGTGTGACAATCGAATATTACTAACTTGCCAAAGCTTACACGGGAGAGAACTGTATTTATAGACATCTTACCACTTGGTTGAGTGTATCTTCCAATTCTGCTTCTTCTGGATTCTTTGAGCTGCAATTAGAGAAGTGCATTTTTAATGAGTCCCAAACCAGCAGAATTAAAACAACATATGGGTTTATATGGAAACTTCAGAAATAAAAGAATGTAGATTTGAGTAGTTCTGGGATCAAAGGCTCTCCAAAGAGGAAATAGTGGAATGAAGTGAACACTTCCCTGCTCCACCTGTCAGCAATCCTGAAGTTCCCAACTACCACAGGTTGAAGTCCCGGACCATGACTTGCCTGGGACGTGGCAGCCTGGTACCTCTCAGGATTTATGGGCTGAAACATGGACCTCTCTCTTCCCGCTGCCCCCAACCAACTTTATTTCTTAGAAAGTGCAGTGAGAAGAAACCAACTCCCAGAGCTGGGCCTTGACTGGGTGAAAGCTCAGCTGGCACCACCTTGTCTTCCTCCAGCTCGTGCTTGTCCACCAGGCAAACCCCAAAGCTGCCCTGCAGGCAGGCAGTATTTGTAAAGGAGAAAATCAATCCTTTGCTGAAGGAAGGAGGGGACGGGAAAGGGAAACTTGAACAAGCTCTCCCAGTTTTGGGTTTTTTGGTGGTGGCATTTCTTCCTCCCCCAAAACGATTAGAAATGTTGCCAGAGACAAAACTGACACCAATCCAGTAGGAACTGAGCTGATACCAACTCAGTATATGAGCTGCTGAATCATTTAAAGCCAAATATCTTGAATTAAAATATGAACCATGAGAGGTTAGAAAGCAGTTTTTGTCCTCCTTAATTTCTGCTCAGATGGAAGAAGGTATAGAAAAAACAACAGGAGGAAAGCAACAGTTTTAATGGAAAAAGGGAATGTGCATCTCTTTAAAACATATGACCCAATTTCAATTTCTCAGTGTCAAAATCCCACCTAAAACTCCCCCTTCCATTTTACTGAAAAAACCAAAACTTAAGATTCCTATAAGACAAGAAAGGTTTGCTTATTTCCTCCACTTTTCCTTAAAAAGAAAACAACTTAACCTTTAGGAATGGTCTTACTGAAGTTTTTGTATCCAGAATTTGATACAATTCACTTTTTGCAAAATGAAGTTCTGTTTGTGAAGACAGTGTAAAACTTGACAGGCTAAAACCTTTTAAAACAAAAGCCAGTATGCAATAATCATTTGTCTTTGAGGACATACCTTTTCTTTAGTAAAGAGTCACAGTATCGTGCCAGTAGCTCTGGGGATTTACTGGATGATTGAGCCATTTTTGTCACTGCGTTATTATTTATAAATCGACCACAAGCCTATAAATCACAAAAGACAGTGAAATTGTGGGAGATAAATTTTTTTATTTGGCATGGAAATAAAAAATAAAGTCCAGCACCTGGCACTACATGCACTTACTTTGTCTAGTGCAGCCACGAAGCCGGCATCGTTGTTGAACGCAGACATGACCAAGGCGTTGTATTTCTTATGGACATCCAACACTGTCTGTACATACATTTTTGGATCCTGCAATAAGGAGAGATTGGATTTTGCAACCTGTTGGCTTTCTGTTTTCTACCTCCCCTAAAAATGGAGCTGTTCACTGGCCCAAGAAAATCTGTGTGGGGAAAGTCTACGAGGTATTAGAAATACCCAGAGCGGTTCAGGTCCTGTGTCCAGCACTGACTGATGTTAGCACGAGACTGATATTTGCTCAACCACTGCAAACATTTCCAAAGACTTGAGCTTATTTCCAATCACACCTGAGAGAGCTGGACAATCATAAAATGGCAGCTGCTATAGAGGAAAATCTCTGCAGTCAGAATGTAACTGGTGTATATCCAATAGGTACAATTTAGTACAGAGACTTCAGTTCTTTAAAATTATCTGCTCAACACCCAGTGGCAGCCAAATGCCAATAAGCATCAAGTTTATAGCACTCAGACTGAGTTCTGTGTGCAGTTACTGATCTTTGCAGCTCAATAAAGACAGAGTGGAGTCAGAGCAGGGACAATGACGGGCAAGTCAATCATCAGGCACGCAGGACAGCTACTACACAACAGACTAAAAAAGGCTGGAAGTCTTCAATTTGGAGATCAAAAGGTTTCGTTGGCAAGAAATAGCAGAATATGGCAGGGTTTTATCAAGATCCCGAAAAACATTTCCTGTTGCCACTGAAGACAGACTACATGGACCACCAATCTAATGCCATGCTTGAGATAAAGAACTGAGATTATTGAGAACTTCTGAGATAAGGAATGCAAGTGGATTTGAAGGACATTCAGAAAAGTACTGATTACATGGACTAAAAAAAACCCCAACCAAACCAAAGGCACAAAAAGCAGCAAATCTGACTGAAGAGCAGACTTCTTAATACAGTTAACAGCAACTAGAGCACAACTCCTTCTGCAGTAAAAATCTAAAATAGGTGAGATGAGTCAGGCTGGTATGACTGCTTCTCTGTACTGACTACAGAGAAACGGAGAAGCGTTTGTTCAGCTGATTATCTGTTCAGACACAGGACAGGTAAATGAAGTTGGGCAGAATCAATCCCAGCTAACAGGGCAATGATGAACAGCACTACAGTGGTGTGAGGGATACTGGAGGAAAAGGCAAGATGGTTCCCGAGGGAAACACTCAGAGATACTGCTATGAAAATGAAAAACAAATGTGTGGAATAAGAAAAGGAACAAAAAAGAAAGATGAGGAAACAAGAAAAAGCGTCAGAGGCAGGGAGAGTTTTGTAAATGGTTGGAGTCAAAAGAACTAACACATACAAATTTTGGGCCTTCCCTCTCTGAAAGATAATTCCAGGAGAAAGAGCTTTCATTTTTTTCTGGTAAATTCTTCAATGCCTAAACAGGAAAAAACCTCAAGAGCGACGACCACTAGGGGGATGTGTGAAGCATGGAGCAGATCTGATTTCAAAATTTAAGGTGACGTCTGCAAATGACGCTGAAGATTCCTGAACTTGCTTCATGATTAATTTATGATCCATAAAAGGGCAACACTGCTAAAAAGCTACGCACTTAGAACTACAGAAGTGAAAAGCAGACATGACACCCTTCAATACAGATTGCTGCTTTAGTATGAAGCTATTTCAAGAATTTCTCAGGACAGTGACAGGTTAAAATGAACTTTGTCAAAAATCAAAGTTAATCATAGAACCATACGGTATCCTGAGTTGGAAGGGACCCACAAGGCTCATCAAAGTCCAACCCCTGACCCTGCACAGGACCGCCCTGAGAATCACGCTGATCTGGGACCGTGCCTGAGAGCACTGAGCAAGTGCTTCTTGAATTCCACTTTAAATAAAATTTACCAGAATCTACATTCTACCCTGATTTTGCTTTGTGCAGTATTTCTTTTTTTAACCCCTGGAAAACATCATATTGTCTACAGAGAAGAAGGTCAGCAAAGGATTTAAACAACTTCATGTTGCCAAGATGCAACCCTAATCAATACAAAACTAAGTTTGAAATTACAATTATGGGACAAAAATCTAAAAAGCAGCCTTTCTAAAGACCTGAGCTGCTCCTTATATTGTGACCTTTCCAACCATTTCAGTTCCTTCTTCTATTTCTCACGCTTTTCCAAACAGAATAAAGACATGAAAAAACTCAAACCAACAGAAACTTTCTACAGACAGTCCTATCCAAGTCAGAATTCCTTAAGATGAGGAAATAAAATACAGGTGGCTGGAGATGACGTTTCTTGAAACAGTGGACTTTCAGGTGTATTTGTATTTTAAGTGCTGGGTGTTGTACTTGCACAGCCAGCTTTCCAAGGAGCATGACACCCTGACAGAGAGAAAAAACTCAGAAGGAAACTCATCCTCCCCCTCAAAACCAAACCAAATGAAAACAGAAAACCACCCCAAAGACCCCCAAAACTCAAAGAGTAGTAAAGGAGTGATGTAACTTTGTTTTAAGCCTACTATAAATATTTGAGAATTACCTAGTCCTTACAAATTAAATTAGTGAGAGGGAAACAAGCAAACTGGAAGTTTTATCAGGAAGCATTCAGTGTCCTCTAATGTAAAAGTGGCAGCAATGACACACAGACTTGTTTCGAAGGGATACTTGCATTTAGTGCAGCTTCTCCACATTTCTCAATTGCAGCTAGACCCTGATTATGAATGTGGGTTTCCAAAAGCTTTTTCAGTTCTCCAAGGCCATCCTGGATTCGAGATACAAGGTTATACATGCGCCCCAAGTCTGTAAAACACAAAAAAAGGAAAGCTAACATCTCCCATTTGTACTGGCTATGGCTCCCATTTCTCATTTACAAGTTGTCAATAGGAGCTAAACATCCACTGACAACAAAAGCATACATGCAATTGCTCCTGTAAAAAGCCACAAAAAACTACAGGAAACAATTATACAGTACAGCAAACCTTTGCACTCACCTGGAAAGCTAACACTAGTTGGAGAAAATCTGTTATACTAAGATCTGTTTTTTACCTTCACAATGCAACAAATCGCAAGAATTTTAAAAAACCACCATTTGAAGGGTAGAAAATTTACTTCTCATTTTTAGTTTTCCCAGGTTTAAAGCAATGATTTAAAAATGGTGTTAAACCTCTCTTATTTGAATAACATTCTGAAGTGCTGCCATGAATTCGAGACTGTTATTAATTCTGAACAGGACAGTTCTCAGAGATCTAACACTCCTTGTAGCCCTTTGCATATAGACACTTCTACTTTGGGCAGCATCAGTGGTAACAGTTGGAAATATAAAGCAGAATGTTATGTATTGATACGACCTTAGCAGGTAAATGGAAACGTTATAAATGAAATTTCCTTCAATAAAGCTCTGTCGGTAAGAGACATCTCTTAAAAAAAAAAAGTTAATGTAACTGATTACCAGTAGAAATAATTGTATCTGAAAGAAAAAAAGAGGTTATGAAAGGCACTGCAATAGAACTAATGAAGGTAAAAATAAACTGCCTGTCATTTTACGTATCTTAAGGCTTCAGATTCAAATCTCACCAGTTTTCAGCCAATTCCAAATCAATTAGCAGTTTTGGAAAGTCTGATACTGAAGAGGGTTTAGGTTTTTATTATTTAGTTTCAACAGGATAGATGCTTTGGGTTTTCTGAGTGCATAAGTCTTCAAAAAAAAAACCCAAGCAAACTCTGAATTGGCCATAAACCAGGTCCACAAACCTACCAGTCACCTCTTGCAATCTTGCCCTCCCTGGACAAGCACTGCAGTGAAACAGCAAATAACCAGATTATTTACTGTAAACTACGGAGGATATTTCACCTTGTGGAACCCATCTTAAGGCTGACAGCTGCATCGAGCTCTTCTGAACTGCAAGGACTTCTCTGAAGGGCTTGTGAGCAATTTATTACCACCAGAGGATTGTCAGATTAAACAAAGCAGAGCAATCAATGAGCTGGTGCTCTACCTAACTCTGAAATACAACACACAGAGTCTGATGCCTTCTAATACCGAAAGGATGACAGTTCAGTTCAGTTAAGTTTCTGTTTAACACTCTTCCTTCCTCAAAACTTTGTCAAGCTTGAACCTGTGGATATGAAAGTGAAACTTTTTTTTTCTCTCTACGAAAACCATGACTGCAACCTGACGTTAACTTTTATCAGAATGTAAGAATACCCTAGAGAATTTTAGAAAAAAGGTAAGAAAATGATGCCATGCACAGATACAAGAAGCTGCTGCTAGATCTACCCACAAACAAGGGTTCACAGGTTGGTCAGCCTGGATGTCTGGGTTAGGTGAAAGGAGGAAGAGATGCTACAAAGTCTCATGGAAGATTTGCACAGTGACTCCACGTACATCACTACAACCTTCTCCCAGCAAACCTCATTGTTTCCTATATATGAGTAGGTAACACCTGACCAATGTGTCCCACAATTTTTATATCCAGTGTATACATGAGCTGCACAATGTGATTAAAAAGTTACAGAGCACCGACAGGAGTGCCCTGTAACACCATATGCTCGCACAGAGTTTGCATGGCAGGACCTCAAAACCAGTGTACTTTCAAGAGCAAATAAATATTTTCAAAAGCAATAAATATCTTAATCAAGAGCGACCTTTTATTTCAAGTTTAGGATAGTCTACCAAAGGCTATGTTAGTATATCACAAATTTGAGAATGAACTGCTTACAGGGAATAAAGAGCAATTATCAGATAATTATTCAAAATAAATTTTCTAATCTTGAAACATCATGGATCTTAAAAAGGGCCAGGGAACTGCTACAATATGAATAAGTGAAGCCCAATAAGAGAAGAGAAAATATTTTGAAAAAGAAGAAAAAATAAATCAAGCATTTAAAAAAAAGTCTAGTTAATCTTAGAAATGACCCACCTGAAAGTAGACCCAAAGACACATAACTCGACAGTGCCCAAGACACAAGACACTTCTTTTTTACCCTGACAAACTTAAACAACAGCATCACCATGGTAAGTGATTGTACTAAGGGCTCACATCACGCATGAGCTTGATAAAGTAAGAGGTAAAATGAAGTCTGTGAAGGCGTCCTGAGTCCAGAAAAAAACTTTCTTGTTTGTTCTATTGCTATTTCAATTGTCAGAAGTCATTTATAAAGTCATTTCACAAATCAACACTCATCAAAATCTCTTCCAATTGTGGAGTAAATATTTACAAACACAAACAACATCTGACTGAAGTAGTAGTACAGATTATTTACATTTGAATTAGCTAACTTCTGACCTACTAATCACGCTGAATTGCCCTTTTTGATTTTGAAGCATCTCTCAGTTATCAGCATGACTATTATCGTAATAATTCATAGCTGCTATTTTAAGACTGATCTACAATGAGACAGAGTCATAGTTACAATTTAAAACTCTCAAACAAACAGTAGCATCATTAGTAACTTAACCACACTCTGCCACTTTCTTAAGAGCAGTATTTCAGCTGTGCAGCCCTCTTCAGACTTGAAATACAGATTGAATTCATTCCCCAACTGGGAAATCAGAATCAGCATTCATCCTTATCATATGCATGATCCACAGGAATTAGTTCTGGCTGTTAATTTGTGCTCTGTATTAACTCCTGAAGAAACTCATACAAATCAACACAATTGACAATTCCTTAAAGGTACCTAAATTCTGATAATCTTCACTTATTTTAGAGGAAGTGCTGAAGAAGTCTTTATTCTATGTATTCTCTATGACAAGATAAACATGATCCATTAGCAACACTTAAGAATCATTTTCACAGATAAAATTAACTCATCAATTAATAATTTCCACCCTTTCCTTGTGCTCTACATGCAATATTATATATTTTATTTACTCTATTTTAAAAGCTAGTTATTTGCTTCTATTCATCTTTTAACATTTCCTATACCTACTTCTGAACACTTAGGATTTTAAAATTCTCAGTGCTAACTCGGGAAGATGCATGGATTCAACTGAAACAGCTGGAAGGAGTACTGGTGTGTTTTTCACCTCCCACCTCTCACACAAGCTTCAGCTTCTGCTGGAGGGATGGCTCAGGTGCTCTTGAAACTCTTCCAGGCACCTTAAGAGAAACCAAACTAGTGCTGTTCTGCCTTAATATCTGGCATTGGGGTAGGGTCCTTGAAGCAGTATCATCAACCATCCCAATTTCATCCAAACCTGCTTGTCCACCAGTTTAGTAACTATCTTCTCTCTTCATCTAATTTCTGAACAGATGACATTCAGCCAGCACCAGACTTTACATTATTCACAAACCATCAGGGAGGAGAGCTTTAAGCCTAAAGCGAGCGTTCGAACCTCCTCACCTTCATTTTTGTCAGCATCCAACAAATTCTGAAACTCTGTGTGAAATATCTCCAGGTGTTTCTCGATGAGGACTTGCTCACACTTCCGTGCTAACTCGTCCTGCGTGCTCTCGTGGAGATACACCTGCACTCTGCGCTGCTCCTCGAGAAGGCGAGCCTCGGCCTACGGAACACAGAGAGAAACATGAATCCAACAGCACAAAACGGCAGATGACTGCTCAGTACCTTCATCTAGAAAACAACAACAAGCAAACCTCTCTCTAGTTTGGTGTTATGGACCACCCACCTCAGCAGTTGTTTTTCTGGGGATCATAATATACATTTGGAGATTATGTTTATGTTGATGAAAATATTATGCACTGTTTAAATGGTGCGGGAGAATCACAGCAAGACTGTTTTGCTGTTGCTTCTGAATAAGAAGTTTACAGATGGAAATCTGCTGTCAGAAAAAAGAGAAAGCCGCTGACACGAGATGCCGGCAGTTTTAGAATCAGCAAGCTCTCCAGCTACAGGGGTAGTTTTGTGTAAGACAAACATTTCATGGCTCCACAAAACTAAAAGGCAGGAAACTACAATTTAACACTATGCCTATGACAAATTTATTTGAATATTCTCATCTACATTCTTACACAGAAAAGCTTCCCAATAAACTACAATCATTTAAATTATGCCAGCATTTAATTTGGCATATGAAATGCTACATATGCATATTTTCCTGGCAAACTAAAAATCTAAATGTCACTTAAGGAATAGAACTTATGCCAAAATGTAAAACTGAAATTGTTTACATAACAATTACCTCTATTTTGTTTGCAAAGGTGTTAAGGATTCGTGTTACAAACCATTTGTAACTGCAGGAAATTATTAGGGATAAAGTGCGTATGTCCTCTTATCAGCCCAAATTATTTAAATTAAGAACATTACCCAGAAAATGAAATTAGGTTAATCCTTTTTCCTAGTATGCCAGAATAACTATTAAGCATGAAAGATCATATTCCAGAGAATAAAAAAGGAAGAGTTACACTGCAAGTGCACTGCATCACATGCAGACAGCTTCAAATCGTCTCAGCCACTGTCAGCTTCACTCATTCTGTATGATTTTGAATTTACCTCTCCTGATATGGTCCTGGATTACTGCCTCCTAAAGCTAAACCAGTGCTGATCAAAATACAGGAAATGGAATCAACAGTTTGAGCAGGGATATAAGCTCCAGCTCCAGAGTACTTGCCAGTTTCTTACCAGTGAGGAATAACAGTCAACTTCCTCACTGACAGCAAATAGCAGCAAATCTTTCTTATGAACCCTGGAAACTGAAATCAGATTAGTAGGACTACTTATCCTCAATTTAACCAATTCTGTACTTTTGTAGTTTAGGAAGTTTTGCCACTTCTAAAGCTGCTTCTTAAAATATCCTTCGACCTTCGCTTTTAATGTTAACAGTCAATTCTCACTGTGAGCTCTTCTACGAAAAGAAGTATTTACTCTGACTTTATGTCTCCTTTTACTCTCACTTTTTTTTTTGTGTTCTTACAACTCCATTTTCCTTTTAAAGTCACATTTCAGAAACAAGGGAAAAATAATTAGTTCACACAACAGTATCTTCATTCAAAGATGAAAAGTTCAGTTTAAGACTACATTTCAAGGGACAGCCTTAAGAAATACTGACCTTTTTCCCTACAGCACATCAGGCTATGCCAGCTTTACTCATGAGTTCTGGCCTGAGAAGAAAAATTCACAATCCTTCTAAACTCAGTAAGTCTGCCTATGTAACTACATGCACCAATCCTAGCTCTAGTTAAGATTTCATTGAGCATTCCACGAGACAACACCACAATTCTACTGTGACAAGGTAACAGTGACGCTGTGCTGGTGTGCACTAGGGTATTCCAAGGTTGGCTGTTATTTTGCAATGCTATTTCTTGCCAGACAGAACTCAGAGTACAGTGCTCCAGTGAGAATGTCAAGTAAGTGTACTAACAGCAGATTACTCCCCTCACAGGTCAGGCTTCCAACAGATTCTCCTCACCATCTGTAAGGAGATGCCAAGAGTACCCAAACGCCTTCTATACACCTCTAATATATTAATTTCAGCAGAGTCATAAGGCTACACACTTTCTAGCTGACCATTTTTCCTGCTGTCTGCTCACTTCGCATGTGTTTTCATCTCCAACATCAGCTGCAAGCAAAGCAAGTTGCTCTTTTGTGGATTTCCGAAGCACTGAGGATTGTTTAGGGTGCTAGTAAGTTGTTTCTATTTCTCTGTAATCTCTAGTTCTTGAAATAGCAATGACCTTCAGACAGCTTTTTACTGTCCTGCACCAAGGAAATCGGGATGAGCCAGTCACTCAGGTTCAGAATGACTGAAATTTCCTCACTCTCTCTTTATACATCTATTAGAATGAAAGTTAGAACAAGAACTTGAAAGGGAAGTAGCAAAAAATAATTAATTTAACAACAGAAAAGTAAACGTAGGTTGGTCTGGTAATTATTGGGAAACTACTAAAGGCACAATTCTTTTTACTGTGTTATTTCTAAGACTTCCCCTCCCACCTTTTTTTTCTTTTTGGGTAATTCATTGACTTTAATGCCAAGAGCTGAGAAAGAATGTGTTCTGTGGTAAAAAGCATCACACAAAGAATACTGCAGGGAGGGATGTGTATCTGCATATTACACACTCAAAAAGCTCTCTTATTTTTTAACTAAGCTGAAAGAGTATAAACAAGCAGCAATTCAGAAAGTGAAGGAAAGTGCTGAGAAAAAATACATAAAGCAGCACTTGTCCAAGATGGAAGATGACTTATCTGTTACTGGGTCAGTAAGACTGACCGAGTAACCAAGCTAGAAATAGTCAATGTTTATCCTGCTTGCTCCTAGTTGCCCTGTCTGGGATCCCCCAAACCAGAGACTAGTTGAGAATTTAAATCTGGCCTCTGTTGATCAGAAGTACAGTGTAGGAGTTCAAGACACTTAAAATATTCTGAGAGAATGAAAGCTAATTAATGATGTATTTCCTTAGCCAGCCTGCTCAGGAAGGTATTTCAATATACATGGCAACACACTGTTCCTTGTACAGGAACGGAAAACCTGTGGGATTAAAGCAGAATTACTGTTTTGGTGTCTTGAAGTCTAACAAAATCTGAATTTACTTTAACTTAATCTTCTCTTCTGTTCAGAGAGTTTCAAACTTTCACTGTACTCACTGAAATGTAGTCAGGAGACAAACTTCAGACCAGAAAAACACAGAAGCAATTCACTACAGGGAAAAACAGCTAGCTGTTTCTGTAAAATAACCATCATTTTAAGAAACTGAGAATAAAAGCCTAGAATTTATATTCCTTTACCTCTAAAAAATATCGGTATCCAGAAAAACAAAAATTACAAAGCAGATTAAGTAACTTACCTTCTTCATGTACTCTGTGACTGGGTTCTGTTGCAAGAATTCAGTACTTTCTCGTGTATAAAATCTCTCTGTGTCAGCAAGAAACTGAGATTCAAAGGACTCTTTATAGACAGTTAGTGTAGGTCCTTTTGCAAATGCATCATCTTCATTCAACCCCAGCTCCACTACAGGAAAAAAACAACCAAACAAAAAAGACCAAGAAATTACAAAATTGGGTTTTTATGAAGTGGTCTCCTGCAAATGAACAAGTACACTCCTTCTAACTTAGATGAAAGCAATCAGCTGGGACTGTATCAGCATCATTTTAAAAAACGTACATTGATTTTGCATTTTAAAAATTATCAGTACAAGACATTACTAATGTAAACTACACTTTTAGATACATAAATGTATGAGAGGATTTGGAAAACTTCACTATCTCAAAAGCTAGTTCAAATTCTCCTCTTAAGCATTCCAGATTACATGCTTTTGCTTTTATTAATGCAACTGGTCAGTAATTGGATAGTAATGCTCTCAATATTATGCAAAAGGGAAAAAACAACCCCACTCCGCTTTGTAAACGACCATCCTTCCCCACTTCCAGATTCAGCTCCTTAATAATAGATATGTAAAGGATGAACACTCTTGTCTATCAGTTGCACTCTCAAGTTTTACAAATATGGTAGAATCAACTGTTATTGTATCAAGGGTCAGCACAAATGTGAAGTTAAACAATACATAACTGCATTTATGTTACTGTAAAAAAAATATCTTTACAGGACATCCGAGGAGGTGGGATGTTACTTCTGGACTCTGATAAGGTACATAAATTTATTTATTTTTAAAAAAGTAATAGAATCTTAAAAAAATCACATTTACCATAGGATTGTACAACTCCACTGATCAGCCTTGTATTGATAGTTTCACCATTTCTTTCCTTTTCAATCAATTTCAATACTGCATTTGTTACCTTAGAAAACAGGGATTAAAAGTTAAGTCAAGCACAGAGAAAGCAGCTGGTAGATCAAGCACCATACTTAATTAGGAGTGTATTTCTATACCCAAGAAAAGTCTGGCCCCTTGAGAACAACACTTAAGGAGATCTGAACACAAAGTTCCTACAGAGAACGATACGCCTTTATGTTATACAACATAATTACAGTCCAATTAGTGGCAAGGTGTATATGGGTATTAAAGTGCTTAACATTTTTTTTTATTTAATTTCAAAAAAACACCTCCAAAGCCAAACTCCTCTTTTATACCTGAAATACAAAAAAACTTTGCAGAAAGAGCTGAGCTAGCCACTTGTTCTTTGGACAAATAATCTGCTTGCAACTACTTCATGAGGTACTGTTAAGAACTGAAATCAACATCTACTTACATGTACCTAAAAATTGTGATGGAATGTCTTGTTTTATATTGTGCTGATTCACTAATTTTCAATGTTTGGCTGACCTGAATCTCCCAGGCATGAGGGTAAATGTAACAATCCACAGTAACATTAGGAGAGCCCAAAATCCCAGCCTGTTCCTATCTGTTCTTATCCAATCTCCACTCCCAAACCTTAAGACATGACTGTCAGCAGCTTGTACTCCTGCCTAGCTGAGAAACCGCTGAAGTTGTTGCTTCATTTCAGATGAGTCCTCTTGGCTTTTTTAAAAAAAAACGCCAAGGGTCCCCTCAGCAGAGCGATAACAGAACAGTCTTGGTATCAAGGTTCAATCACACACACAAAGGCCTACTCCTTCAAATATTTATCTTTTTTTTTAATGTCACAAAGGAGAAGCAGAAGGCTCCATTGGGGTGGTATCCCCCCCCACCTCAAACTCCTTGAGGCAGTTACTAACAACATACGAAATTAACCCCATAAAATAACACTACAGTTTTAATACATTTATGTATATACCTGCTTATTTAATGGCCTGAATAAGCAGTCTCTCCAGGTCACCAAGGCAAGCTAGAAGCAAAAGAACAGAGAAGAAGGATGGAATAAAGAAAATATTTACATATACACATACACATGTAGGGTAACTCCTTTTAAGGAAAGCTGATGTAGTATACGTTGACTAATCAGAACTTTTAAAACTATATTTTGGTACACAGATTTCTCAAGCAATGAGATTGTTTCACACTAAAATTACAACTGCTTTACTACTAACTTGACTAAGTTGTTCCTTTTATCTACTGGGGGGATCCACTGCCAACTCTGGCATCTAACAAAGCCCACTCTGAGTTACTTTGAGAACATACAGCTTTTTTCTTGGCAGTTTCCAAGCCGACACAGTCCCTTAGCATTAGGCCAGTAAAGTTAAGAGGAAGGGAACTAAGGATACCAACTGTTTTTCCACCATATGCAAAGTTATTTTAGTGAAGCGGGAAAATAGCACAGCACTTTGCTAATGCTTCACCAGTAAGGACAGTAATTATCCTTTATTTAAAAAAATACCCTTTTAGTTATCTGATATACAGAAGTCCTGTTAAGTTCTTATTTATATTAGTTTACATAAAAAAAAAAAAATACCAAGAGCACATATCAATCTTTCAGAACTGTACCAAAATAACTTACACTACAAACCAAATGTTGTCTGAATCTTAGCAGCTTGGATGTTAAAAAATTTGTAGAGATGTATTGAAGTCATCAGAAAAAAAAATACTATTTACTTCTTCATTCGGTGTTTGAAATGCTTGGCTGAATTCTAAGTGGGATGACAAGGCCACGATGAGGCACACAGATAACAGTGAAAGCAGCAAATATTCAGAAGACAACGCTCAACAGGCTATTGCTGGAAGTGCTAATACGTACAGGGCAGATTGAACACTTCACAGGCATAGACCTTGGAGTTTTTACAAATATACAGGGGTAGGAGAAGTGAAAGTGGGGAGAATGCCACTCTGCCCACTCCTTCAAACCTTCTCTGGATCTCCTACAAGATTCAAGGAGGGATCTGCAGGATGATAATGCAAACATGGCAGATGGAATGGACGAATCACTCACTTTGAAAAGCTACTTACTGAATAAATTTCATATATTCCTTTACGACCTTCATCGCACTCACGACGAACCCAATGTCGATTGAGGTAGGCACATATCCCATTCAATACTTTGCTTGAAAACCTATAATCTTCCCACTGCTGAGTGTAGAATTTCAGCACACTCTCATCCATCAAATCTTCACCATCCTGAAATTACAAGTTTGCCAGTTCTGTTGCGCAATTTTAAAGTACAACCAAGAGATACAGGGGTATACACACTCTGTCATAAATCTACACCATGCAATGCATTTACAGGAAACAAAGTGCTAATACATTTACTTCTAAATTAATACAGCACAAAGCCAGACTGATATTTTGAAATTAAAAGGCCTAGGAGAAAAAAAAAGGCACAGCACAGATAAAGCTCCGTAAGACATCCCTGTCCCTCTGGATGCAAGACAACATCCAGCTCCACGAGTAGTTTATTTATTAAACTAAAATAAAGGCTTCCATCAGGCATTTACAACATGATGGGCACTTATTTTTTCATCATTACAATATGCTGGTTAATTGCTTGGAAAGTCTAGCTATTCTTGTTCAAGTACAGGGCAGTGTAAGATGCCATGTAACATCACTTCCATAAAACACAGGAATGTTGTTTCGGCTTGAGGAGAAAAAGCAGCTCACAGGTACAAACTTAGGGACTGATCTATGTCCGAGGTTACAGCCAACAAAACATTCTAATGGCTAGCAGACAAAAGCACATTTTAAATCATTCCGTTTACTCCCAGGCCTGCATACACCTCTAGGTTTGTTGATACAGCTTTTCTCAGCCCGGTTTATGTTACTGCAAATGCTGGCTGATCTCAGACCCCCTCTTACCTTAAGGAGATTTGTCAAGTAGTTCTTCAGGAATTCTTTTAGCCGTTTGTACAATTCCAAGCCAACAAACTGAGCACCTCCAGGTGTCTGGCCCTTTTTCGATTTCGAAGGAGGTACTCCAGCTCCCCGTGCTTGATTAGACTGGTGTACACTGGTACAGTAGTTATAAACATGACTGACAGGAAAGTTAAGGAATACATTTGTACCTCGGTAAGACATTAAAAATACCATGAAAAACAATGCTAATTTAAATAATATTTATACAGCTGTGAAGGACTTAAACATAATGCATTACAAGATGCACCAGCCCACATCAAATCAAAGCAAAGCTAAGAATATTAAGTCATTTTCAGCAGAATTATCTGCAGCAAAATTTTGTCAGACTGCTGAGGGCACTGAAAGCACTGACCCCAACATTAAATTAATTTAACGCTTACTTAACAAGACCACCAAGAAAACAAAGCAGTGGAATTTGCTGATAAGATTATTTAAATTGAATTTATTTGACCTATTATATTGGTCTTGTACAAATACGTAAGGTTTCATTTGAACTGAAAGAAATTGCAATACTAGCCTCAAGCAACATTCAGTAGTTGAAAACACAAGAGAGTATTTTTGCATTCTTTCAAACACCATCCTCTATAATTTGTCCACTTAAAGACTGGCACATGGGACAAACCTGTAAAGCAATAATGGTGAGACACACACACACATTTAAATGAACACCATGAGATGAGATTCACTAAAACCCAATTTTAGGCTAGAAGTTAATGCCAAAGTTTCAGTGTAAAATCACAGTCATAGAATTGTTTAGGTTAGAAAAGACTTCTACGATGAGTCCAACCATTAACACAGCACCACCCAGTCCACCACTAAACCATCTCCCTCATCACCATGTCCAAGGGTCTTTTAAATACCTCCAGAGACACTGATCCCACTACCTACCTGGGCATATCATTCCAATGCAGGACAGCGCTTACAGTAAAGAAAGTTTTCATAATATCCAATCTATATCTCCTCTGATGCAACTTAGGGCCGTTTCCTCTTGTCCTGGTGCTTATTACATGGGAGAAGGGCTGATCCCCTCTACAAACTCCTTTCAGGCAGTTACAGAGAGCAATCAGGTCCCCCCTGAGCCTCCTTTTCTCCAGGCTAAACATCCCCAGCTCCCTCAGTCACTCCTCACCAGACTTGCGCTCCAGACCCTTCACCTGCTCCACTGCCCTTCTCAGGACGCGCTCCAGCACCTCAATGTCCTCCCTGTTGGGAGGAGCCCAGAACTGGACACACGATTCAAGGTGCGGCCTCATCAGTGCTGAGTATAGCACGACAATCACTGCTCTGATCCTGCTGGCCACACTATTGCTGATCCAGGCCAGGATGCCATTGGCCTTCCTGGCCACCTGGGCACACACTGGATCATGTTCAGACAGCTGTCAACCAGCACCTCCAGACCCTTTTCCATGGGGCAGCTTTCCAGCCACTCTTCCTCCAACCTGCAGCCCTGCCTGGGCTTGTTCTGGCTGAAGTGCAGGACCCAACACTTCACCTCGTGGAACCTCACACCACAGGCCTCAGCTCACTGCTCCTGCCTCTCTGGATCCCTGTGCAGAGCCTTCCCACACTCCAGCAGATCAGCACTCTCACCCAGCTCAGTGCCTCCTGTGAACTCACTGAGGGTGCACTCGATCCCCTTGTCTCAGTCATCGCTGAAAGACTGACCAGAACTGGCTCCAGCAGGGAGCCCTGGGGAAGAAGGCTTGTGTGGCTGCCCGCTTGCTGCCTGTGCTGCATGCATTGATACAGATGCACTGGTTGGGCTGCTGATCCCATCACCTCTTTTTTTGGCTGGAAGCCCTAATTCCTATGTGACCAGGCAACTCTGCTGTTTCTAACACAGTGACCCTTTTGTCTTTGCTGCCACATGGATCTCCATCCCCTACCTCCACTGAGATATCAGACTGAAGGACCTCACTAGCACACCACTCCTCAAACACTGTCATTCTGCCCCCTGCTTTGACCCCTTTCCCTTTTCAAATTTAGTTTAAAGCTCTCTCTAGAAGACCCAGTAACTGTGATATTTGCAAAGATACTTTTCCTTTCTTGAGACAGTTGTACCCTGTCATCAGCAGGCCTGGTGTCATATAAACCAACCCCTGATTTAAAAAAAAAAAATTCTGCCAGTGACACCAGGCTTAGAGCCAAGTGTTGATCTGCTGGCTCTTCCTGTTTCTTCCCTCATTCCCTGCAACTGGAAAGAGAAAGGAGAAAAACTACTTGAGCTTCTGATCTCCTAACCAGTCATCCCAAGTTCCTTAAGTGTCTCTTGATTACCTTTGGACTTCTTGTTGTAACTTCACTGCTGTCTACCTGAAAAATCTGAGAATCATCTCAGGACAGGAAGTTTGCTCTTTACATCTTCAAGCCAGGTACCAGAGAGGCAGCAGATGACCCTAGCAAGTGGCAGCAATATTTTTTGCTCTTATATTACTACAGCCTGGAAGACTTGTAACTGTTAATGTAACATTTCAAGAACACATTCCATTTTCTGATCTAAAAAATTAAAATATTCAGAATTCTTCCAGAGTAATAAGTGGAAGTCACATCACCCCAAACACGTCAAATAAGGAGGCATCCTTAAAGAAGGTGCATTCCACAAGCAAGAAAAATAAACTAGCTAGGTACCATCCAAACTGAACTTGATGAGGACTCAGATCTGACAATAAAAACCACCCTAATGGCTCACACAGACAACAATCAGCCAACAGCAATGAAGCTACTGAGCCCTCACTCTGCTACTGACAGTCCAAGGAGTCACATCACTTGTTAGAAAACACTGTATTGACCAGTCCAGAAGGTTTAATTTGGTTTTGTGTTTTTACACAAGTGGACCCAGCTTAATCACTGGACAGGTTTCCTCCACAGCACACCATGAATTAGGAAATTAATATGTTGCAGAGACTTGACTTTTATCTTTCTCTTCACGAAGTTGAATAAAAGCACAATAAAATGGGAAGACATCAGCACAAATAAATACTAAGGGAATTATAAACCAAAAATATATGATGCATTACAGTCATTGTAAACAGACTTGCTTCTAAATAGTAAAGCTCAAGAAGAAAAATGTCTCCTAATATCCAGTTAACTTCCTTTTAATAAATTCATAAAATGCTTGATAGACAAATGATCTCCTTAAACTGGGCTTAATGATCAGAGTATCCTGCATGCCACCAGGAGCAGGGCTCAGAGTCTTCACATCAAACTGCACGGAAAGCCAACTCACAGTCTGTATTTACCAGAAAGCCATTGCATTCTCTGCAAAGAAGTAATGCCCTTTGCCTAAGATTAACCCTTTTTGAAAATACAAAACACACATTGATTTCTTATTTGTCACCTCATCCAAGTGCCAAATAACTAAATTTCCCACAATGTCAACCAATAACATAAAGTCTTCGCTTGTACTGAATTGAAGCAATTAAACTTTTAAATCAGCCTCTTATCTCTATCAGCCACAGATTTCCTGGACATTAATTATTTCTTCCACTTCCTAGTCACTTGTTTGTTCAAATTCCCTGGCACTGTTACTACTTTTACCATCTACACTTTGATTTCGGAATTCCCTGTTCAAGTGAAGAACACCACACAGCATAACCATTTTCCTCTAGATATGCAACTTCCTTTCTTGCCACAAACAAGAAAAGCAGGGTTTACCTCACAGGTTAATTTTAAAATCGCTAATATATAAATTTCTCGAAATTGTTTATGGAAAACCTTTCCAACATGATACCAGGAATTTAGGGTTCATTCATAAACACCCAGTTGACCGTCTTGCCTCCTTGTTCCCCTAACTCTCCTATCCCAAGTGGCTTTGAGCAAGCCTGTAAAATATGAAGACTGTCCAGATGAAGGATAATTCTTGCAGTTTTGAGAGTACTGCCTGACAAAAACATTCTATTCATCTCTATAAACAATCACAACAGCCTTCAGAAAAGTAAAAGCCCAAGATTAGAAGACGTAAGCCTTTTTCTAACCCCATACATTTTACCATTAAACCCAGGATTCCTTGTAAAGCAAACACTGAGAAACTGAGACCTGTCCACTCCTGACAGTAATCACCTCAGAGCTGCGACAAAAGTAATTCCAGTAATGCCCATCTTTACCTTTTATTCTGGCTTGAGATTTGCTAGCCAAGGGGTCCAAGACAGCCTTTTTAAGTGTTCATTGTTCCATACAAGTCAAACTGAAGTTAGTTTGCCCATGCAGAAGGCAGTTTGCAAGTGTAAGGAACTCTTTGACATATTCCACATAAAAGCGTGCTCTCTCACACTTTTTTTGTTTACAATCTGTGTCCCCATCTGCTCGAGCCAGCCACTGACAGAAAGACTGACATATTCAAAGCAAAATCAGATTTGCACTGCTTACAACGAAGTGTATGACAGTCCATCTGAGAATCACAAGGGGAATGCTATGGAAAGAATTCTCAGTTGCAAAAGGAAAAATAAATCACTCAATGCTTTGTATGCTGGAAGCTATATACATATTCCAACAGCTACCAGGAAACATTTTTGGGGGCGTTTGCACAATTCTGCAAAGCAATTTGCATACCATAACAAGCAGAGAAGTTAATACATCAACAGAAAAATTTGAACCACGGTGAAGCTGTGCTTGTCCCCAAACTTCTGGCTGCTGAACTTCAGATTTGGCCCAGCAGAGAAGGCATCTACAGGAGGAACAGATCAAGATCAATTTCCTCTAACCTCTACACCTTCCTTACAGTGAAGAAGAAATTAAATTTACCTGTCTAAATTAAAATTTAAGGTAGAAAACCACAAGGAAGTTTATAAAATAATTCAGCATTGCGTTGTTCAAAATGAAAAATCCTTTTCAGAATTTTATTCTCCTCCAGAAGTCTTCAAAACAAAAAAACACCCAAAGACAAATTAATTTTACCACCTCTGTCATCAATATAACTTACACTAGTTTTGACAGCCTTGGCTCAGTTTCTAAAGGTGGGGAATGGAAAAAAAAAAATTCCCGTGCTGCCACACTCTAAGGAATTTAACGCCTTGATCACTTCCACTGAAGGAAATGGTTCTACCACACAAGCCAGGTGAAGAGCTTTCTTGCCACCTGGTTTCCAGCAGCACGGGAGCTCCTGCAGCCAGGCAGCCATGTGGGCTGGGGAAGTAACTGGGACTACAACCAACTGCTGTCCCTTTGGCCAGCAGATCCCAACTTCTGTGCCCACACGGGAAGTGAAACAGGCTCTTTCAGCAGCACTGCGTGCATTTTGTTGAGCAAGTATGCCAATAAAATACAAGCTTGAGCGTGCCATGGTCAACTCTTATCTACCCTCAAAAAGTACTAAAGTGCTCCAATACAGGTGTTTTTTCCTCTGGGAGCAACTGCAAACCAAAGTTATACAAGAAAAATGATCAGTTTTGTAATTCAACACACAACAAGAACGCACTCAGACTTTACACTAAGTATAAATTACTCGATTTTGCACAATTCTTAAAGCTTTTAAAAGAATACAGTTCTGCTGAGGTAATAACCGATTCACCTTTCACCAGCACAGCTGGGTCCCCACAGTTTTTCCGTTTTGCTATCAAAAATTAACATAACTGGAAGAAGTCTGCATGAGGAACAGATATGTAAAGTTAAAGGAACTGAAAGGGAAGCAGAATTAACACAACGCAGTGCAAAACTAGACATGCCTGCAACAACACCACAACTCTCCAACCACAATTTCCCTCTCATTACTTCTAGTCTTTTTATTATAAAGATCAGTTTTAGGCATAAATTTGCTATTTCACAGACCTCAAGCAGTAATTAACTCTATGCTCAGTGCTCGACAGCTGGCCTACAGGACTAAATTGAGATTAGTTCCACTTTTGCCAAAAAAATCTGTATTTTCCCAGATTACACCAAAGGCATGCAAGAACATCATACAGTTACTGAAAATAATGATAGGAAAATGGCTGGGGAATATTATAGAAGATTGTAGAACCACTTCAAATACAAACAACACATCTTATTATATACTATATACATATACACACTAAAGAACAGCTTTACAAATTTTCTTCAAAATAAAGCCATTTAACTCCTGTTGAAAACCAGAAGCCTAGGTTGGATTACCCCAGGCATCAGAAAAGCTGCTAAGAGAAGTGGACATGCTTACATGATTTTAATGTTTTGTGAGTCAAATGATGAAGGAATTTTGCACAAGTCTTTTAAATTATAAGGTTGTCAAAAAACAATCACTTTTCAGAACAAGTGCTTTGAACACTCACTTTAGCTTTGTGAGGAGCAGCAGTAAAACAAAAACCCCAGAAACCTTCATTCTTTTCAGGGAGATATCAGCAAGAGATTTTATGTTCAGTTCCTCACCCAGTAAGGGTTACCCCCACAAAGCAGTTCAGAGAAAACAAACAAAATTAAGATCCTGTCCCCAACCCCACAAATTCACCACTTGTGCTAAAAAGCAATTAATTTTTAATTGATACATTCAAGTCTTTACCGTTGATACAACTGCTCTGCTAAATCACTCCATTTTAGACAAACCATTTTAGTCAGGGAAGGCGTGAGGCAGAGATTGAGGAGCTATTACAGCATCAGCCATGCAGCTGCTATGAAAATCCAGGCATAACTCAGCTCAAACACATTTCTACAAGTCTGAGATCAGAGACACTTCCAGCAAAAGCCATCTGAAGACTAATAGATAACTTCTTGTTTCCCCTCTTCATGGCATAAATGCAAGAGAATCACAGAGAAGCACAGAGATACAAGGAAAACACAAAATTTCAAAGCCAAATGCATAAACAAAGTGTACAGTCTTCATGCCAGGGAGTGAAAGAACCTCCATAACGGAGGCTGCTTTTAAATTTAGCTTTCTTTGCATTGACAGAGGTTGGTTTTGAACTGAATATTATTGGTTACTATAAAAAGCAAGCAGAACAGCAAGCAATCATTGTGGAAGAGTGCCTAAAGAAAAGAAATGATTGCACAAATATAAACATATTCTGCCCTTCTTTCGAACTGAAGATGCAATCTTTGTAAATACACACAAATGCATGCAATTACATGTACCTTTCCACACAAGGAAAAGTCTATTATGTACCCTTCAAACACATCAACCAATGCATTTGCTTCTCCCTCCATGTTTCACACCAGCACTAACTGGAACATGAGAAGTGCTGTGAAATAGGATATTGAATATAAGCTGGACTAACACTAACAGACAGAAGAGGCTGCCCTGATGTAGCCAAAGTGACCTTAAACAATCTGACACTGAAGTGAAAGGATGGCTTAGAGTGACAGAATCTTAAGAGAAAGTGGAGCAGGGTCTGAGATGTAAATAAAAAGTGCATGCCCTAACACCTCAGCATCTTTTCTGTACAGAAAGAGCAGAATAATCTGTTCAGATAGAAAAACCAAGAACATACCATGCTGCCTGGTAACAACAGATTCATGTGATTAGAAAATAAAACATTTTCACAGTTTTAATATGCATCTGCTGATCTAAAATCCTACCAAAATAGAGGAATTCAAGTGAAAGCCACAAGGAAAAAGATTGCTATAGAAGCAACTACAAAAGACCTTGGCAAATGGATGCCAGGAAAAGGGTTTCATGGTTTTGTTTGGTCAACGTGTACTACTGGGTGCTGAATCTACTCACAGGAAAAAAAAAGTTAAATATATTTATACTTTCTATTTTATGAACAGACAGATTATCCTGAGTCATCTGGTATTTTTAAAGTGTAAGCATACTACACTTAATTATTTCATGTGCAACACAGTTTTCCTCTATCACTTGCTAATATGTGACAAAAAAATCCTATTTTATAAAATGATTACAGCAACCTTTTCTGATGTACAATTACATACACTTGATCCAATGGATAATCAGTAGCCAGCACAAAACTGAATCACAACAAGCAAGGATTTTTCATAAAATAATGAAATGTGACAGAACAGCCAAGCCTCTACCTAACCTTGACAAACTTCAAGCAATTATTTTGAAAATATTTACTAACGATGGCTAATAATGGAATAATATAAGAAACACATTTGTAAAATCCAATTTACTGCTGTAAGACTTGAGCAAATTTTAAGTCATAGTAAATTCAGTCATTTTCTTCAAATTTCCACGTAAGACCTATATGAGAATGATGCCAATCAACTACTCCAATGCATTCTAGGAACCTGTTGGAATCAACAGTGTAATTTTTATGTACATGAAATCTGAAAGACTTTGAAAGCCAATCTGAACACCGCAGTCTGGGCATTGCAATTTGTATCTTAGTTAAACAACCACACCACACCTTCCACAGTATTACCAACTCTTCCTATCAACGAAAGTATTTTAAGATATCCTCACGCAGATATAAATCTTACTTGTTATAAATTAATAGCATTTGGAATATTTAAACTCATCTTATTTTTCTCAAATTTTCTTTAAATATTAAACTTGGACAAGAAGATAACCTGTTCTGTATGGGCATAAATTAATTACACTGTTTAAAAGAATGACTAAAAATGTCTCTCAGGTAATGTTTTGTAAATCAGGGCAGTGAAAGCGTGAGTTTATATCAAAATTTTGGCATTTCAAATAAACAATGCATGCATACAAAAGAGAAGGACAGCGCTAATATTTCCATTCAGCAATGTTATCTGAAAATTGTTACGTTGACGTGTGGCTTTGAGAAAAGAGTAAGTGTTTTAGAAAGTTACTCAGCTCTTTGCCTCAGTCACTGTGAAAAATTATGCTACTTTGATACAGTGCAGGAAAGTTTTCTGACATTTTAGTACTCGGCCTGAGAATCTTCTTAAGATATACAAAACAAGAAAAGTAACAAAAGCCTTTCATGCTCCCCATTGCTGAGTTTAAACACAAACGTTAAGTAGATCCCAATTCATCCTCTCATACCGTGAGGTGAGGAAAATAAATTGCAGGCTCACCACACAATTGGTTTGAAAAATGGACATCATCTTCTGCCAAAGAGAAGAAAATAGCACAAGATGTATGAATATTTTATCACTGCCAAACGGAGTTAAGAAGAGGTGGCTATAAAGACAAGTGGCTTACAGCAATATAAATAAATTGATTACGAATAATTCTAGTAAACCAAGTAACAGGTTTTCAACCAACAATTCAGAACAGAAACTCAGAACTTGCTACACAAAAGTACAGTTCTCTCTTGGACAGATTAACTGAAGTTTCCTCCAAACAGATTAAATGCCACCAGGAGATGGTCTGTGCACATGTGCCACCAACACTGACTTTTACAAGCGAGCCCTGTGGCTCACAGCCTCCAAATAACTGTCACGAAATGGAAAACAGGGTAAACAGGCCCTTCCCTCACAATATCAGTAGTGCTGTTGGGTCTACTGTTCCTAGAAATCTAGTTAATTTTATTGACTATTTCTCTTTTTGGCATAAAGTCAATGTTTGGCATGTAATTCTGAGCTAGCTTGTAATACTGGTTGTCAGATGATGTTAATTACTGCTGTAGAAACTACTAGGCTCTTCAGTACTAGAAATTACATAATATCTGGGTAAGGAACAGAAAAACATCCAGATTTCATTTTCAAGAATCTCACATGTGGGGAAAAAAAAAAATGGAACACCAAAGCAACAAACCACACAAGGAAACACATGATCATCTGATCTTACAGAAAAAGGAACCTTGCAATTAAAAGCACAAATAAATCTAAATTACAAAAGTACAGATGCGAAACTTGGTAACCGCCATTCAGAAACAAAATTTTTCATTCACCTCTTCAATATTCTCACATCTAGAAAACTCCTAGAATAATCAACTTCTTCATTTCAGTGGGAGCAGATAGGAGAAAAAAATACACCTTAAGTACAAGCTTCAGCCTGTACTCAGATTGAATTTAGTGCTTCACAAAAAGAGACACTCTGAACAAAGAAAGTGAGTGCAGGTTTTAACAGAGTCCCAAACTGCCTGAATTGTGTAACTATTCTAATTCTTTTCCAGAGGGACTTGAGCAAAGCACAACAAAATCTTCTACATCTCCAATCAATTTGGATTGTAAAATCGATAGCAGATATAGGACTGAAGGTAAGGTTGCTTGTATGCACAGTTCTCCTCTTATAAATTAAGAGGGATGAAATGAAATCCACTTCAGGAGCAATACCCTGACAAGAAAAAAAAAAGGGGGTTGGGGGCAGGGAGAGAGAAGAGGACAAAAGAGGATGAGAAAAGGCTAAATTGTCCATTGGGGAAGACATTCTTGTAAGTAGGGCTGATCTTCAGAAGAATTACAGCTGCAGCTGAAACTCATCTGCAGCTGTTCTGCTTTCCAAACTAAGCTGGTTGATAAGCAAAGCTTCCTGAAATAGAAGTCCACCAAACCAGACTTGCTGTACACAAAGACTGAGCAAATACGTTACAGTTACTGCTTTCAAAGGGGTGTAATCCTTTTAAGTACAACTTTTGAACACGTGTACTTGGTATAGGATGCAAAATGCATTGCTATCTTCCTGGTAGATTAAATACTCAGCCTAACCAGCATCAAATATTCTGAGTTATCAAGCTATTATATTAACCCAAGTCGACCACCAAAATTACCCCCTAAATTAATTCACTGATGAAGTGAACAAAAAGAGTCCTTCATTTCAAAACAACAACTCCTTGAAGCATTAGCAAGGAGGAAATGAGTAACAGACAGCGTGTCCCTCTTACAGCTTCATTCTGAGCATCTTTGAGAACATCAGGAGAGGCAAAAAAGCAGTGTTTTACCATTACCACTATAATCAGTACTTAGTCTTCAGCTGCCCTGCTTAACAGGCCTCATAAACAAGAATATATTAAAGGCACTCAGAAGAAAAAACTCTCCGAGGTTCTACTATATGTAAAATTTCTATCAGACATTCAACTTTTGCAGACTCATTTCACTGGGTCAAAACCAATGTTGAACCTGGAGCTGCATGAAATCACTAATTTTAGGTCTTAGGAACTAAGTTCTGACCCTAAACAAATGTTACTTCATCACTATTAATGAACTATCATCGAAACACTCAGCAGGCTGCTCAGGGTTTCTCCCACCATGCCCTGGAGCATGGATTCCGCAGGCCCAGATACACGTAAAAAGATTACCTGTACAGAAAAACTTTTCTACCTCCTCAGAAAGTCCAGGGAACTACAGAACGGCCCGGTTTATAGCCTTCAAGCTCCTCTTTCTTTTATAAAAGCTCTGTCCTTTCAAAAAAATTGATACAGACTAAAATTTTATATGCTGCAATTCCAAATCAGGGCCAGCAACAGCTGTAGACATTAGTTCATGTATCAGAATCATGACTTCATTAAAAAAACCCACTCTAAATATCGATAGAGAAAAATAGCAGAACTACTTAAAGATAGGAAATGTATTCAGTCATCATTTCTTCTATCTTATGTACAGCAAAGTGTGTAGACCACCACCTTCTTAAGCAGTGCTGACTTTACTGGGCAATACAAGGTTATGAAAGTCAAGGCAGAACAAAAGATGCAAAACAAAGGTAATCTACATGCCACCTTGGAGGTGGAATATAAAAGAATTCCCCTTCTAAGTAAAGTCCTAAAGTCAAACATTGCAGTTATAGTACAACAAGAGACATTTCTCCCCCAAATTAGTTTTAATAAATCCTGATACACTACCTGACAGAAACAAGGTTCCTACAATCTTCCAAACAGTACCTCAGCACACAAGGAGGTTAACCCCCTTTCAGCATCTTCTAACAACACCCAGAATAGGGAGATGCTGGAAAATAGCTCTCCGATGCAAATGAGGAATTAAAGCAAAATCCACTGGAGACAAGCTCACTCCAGTTGGAAAACTACACAATCAACTCAAGAGTAAAGTATTTTTCAGAGAATGACAATTGAAAAGTTTTCCACGTAACTAGACATGATTATCAGTAAGACCTGACGCATAATGCCACAGACTAACAGAAAAAAGAAAAAGAATTTCTGTTTTGTGCGCATTGCATATTCAACATTTGATAATTAATAAAATCTCTTTAAACACGTACTCTATTAAAGATTAATAGCAATCAAACCTGAAACAGAGATAGTGTTAACAATTCTGGAAGTCAGTTTTCCAGACAACAGAATGTTCTTGCTATTTGCCAATAATATAACACAAAAGGCCAATCTTCAAAATAAAATCACGTATTCTTAAAAACTCTTAAGTGAAATAGTTATGAAGCAATTTTGTGTCTAAAAAAGTAAAAAGCTCTCTCTAATCTACTAGCAGTAAAAGTACCAACTGCCACAGGCACTAGGATACGTGTAGAGTTCCATGTATCTGGATTTCGCCATACTTTGTCTGGTGTAAACCTGTTGAATTCCAGCTCTTAGGTCATCCCATATCTGGTCAAGACCAATCTGTTTAAGTCCATGCGGGTTCTGACTCCTATTCGATGACATTTTGTATTTCCTGTAAAGTCTTCCAGTGCAGCAGCCTGAGATCTTGTTATTCCTCCATTAGAATCACAAGGCAAGTAACATTCTAAACTCAGTTGCAGCAACTCAGCGAGATATTCTTTACACACAAAAAGCGACGTTTCCCAGGAAGATAACCTGCAAGAGGAAAAGAAAACACACACGTTATATGGCAGTCCAAATTTATCCACGCTAAAGAGACGGAATTTATTATTTCACTGAAATATTGTCAATTACACAGATGACAAATCCATCATGAGATGTGAAATACCAAAACCAAGGAACGTAATTTTGTAATTCAGCAATTCACAATTCAGCAATTCACTACAAAATGAGACAGTTGACACCCAGAGCAATCCAAAGGCTGTGGGCACTTAGATCAGTGCAGCTGACAACAAAACCCTAACGCTAACAACAAAATGTAACAGTAAAAAGCTTTCCGAGCAGCAGACACTATTTACCAACAAGTGTTTCCTTCCCATTCAAGAGTAAAACTCCAGTACTTCTGAGCAACTCTGAGTTCTGTGGTAGCTCTTTGATTAACAAACATCCTGATGGATATCAAAGATTAACCAGAAGATGCTACAAATAATTTTGATTTCTTCAGTTATCCATAACTCTTCCAGACTTGACATTCTATTACAGGTAACCTGAAAGGCCAAGGCATTTGGGAAGCTGAGAATTTCTCTATCTGGCAAGCATATGCTCACATTAATTTCTTTGCTAAGGAGAAGAACACCACTTCCTTCAAGGTCATTTTACCAGCAAGAGAACATGCAGACAATAATGGTGAGAAGAAAAAGAACTACTAATAGGAGTACACAGAATAAATACTGAATGAATTGTGAATGAAACAATCAGAAAGTAAGAAAATGCGCTACTCCCATGAGTTTTAAGTGCACAATGTTCAGGACATAGTGAAAAGATGGTGACCAATTCATCACCCTCGTGATATCACGGAGAAGGAATACAGTCACATGGAAAAGGCCCACTGAAAACATCAAGCAGAGAAAATCCATTTTTACACAAGTCTATAAAAATATTTTTGCAATTTTAACATGCCTTATCCTCCACAGTAAAAAAAATTAAGAACATAGCAAAAAATGACAATGTAAAAAATTAGCCCACAAGTAAGAGAGTTGTACTAAGTCAGGACCAACTTAATCCTACTGCAGTCCTTCCATTCCTATAGGGAACTTTTAAGATGCTTTTTACTAGCAACTGTAGTGGCCAGGGAAGGGTCAATGCTTTTAAATTAAAAGAGCATAGATTCAGAGTGGATATAAGAAAGAAATTCTTTCCTGTGAGGGTGGTGATGAGACACTTGAACAGGTTGCCCAGAGAAGTTGCAGATGCCTGACGCTGGCAGTGTTTAAGGCCAGATTAAAGGAGCTTTGTGCTGATCTAATGGAAGGAGTCCCTGCCCAAGACAAGGAGACAGGACCAGATGACCCTTTCAGCCCAAACCACTCTGTCATTCTGCACACCAGAGCTCACTGACTGGAATACTCAAACCACAGTGAAACATCATGGTTTTCCATTCTTCCATAGACAATACAGCTTTATGATAAACCTGTCATCCAAGGCTCATATGAACCTTCCATAATTTCAAGAACAGTACTGGCTGAGACCAGATAAATCCTATTATTTGTTCTTGACCTCTGAGCAGCAGAAAATGAAATATATTCCTTCAGAACCTACAGTTAAGTCATGGGTGCTTTGTCACAGGCACTTCTAGACTATTCCATGTTCCACTCCAGGCTTCACAGAGTTTTGAAGAGTAAGTATTCTGTTATACCCTCCCTGACCCCATCCAATTATTTGAAGTTCTCTTCTGCCTTTTCTCCTGGACCCTAAAAAGACCAGCTGAGATCAAGACACTTTTTTATTTTTTTCAGTCGATGACTGTCTTACTGCAGTAACACAGAAATTACCACTCCTCGTGGCCCTTTGCTTTCCCATCACCCATACACATTTAAATCTCAAGCTCTAAGTAAAAGCACCAAGATGTATTTTCATGATGTTAGTCTCAGCAACAAGTACTGTCTCACTTTAATCTGACACACAACTGCTTATGTAGCTAATTTTCTTTTTACAGGGGCAACAGTACTCAGAGGATTAGGTGGAAAAGCAAGAATTCAATCAATATCCATCTCAGAAAACACACACCTAGAATTCAACCCTGCCACTTTTGTTTCTCTAATTTCAGCAAGCTAGTTATTAAAAGACACATGACAATCATGCATCATAATGCTGAAGTGCAATCTAGATCACACCTTGCTTGTACTTAACGTCTTTAATTTCTGGAAATCGAACCTGCTGCAGAGTACTACTGATGATGGACTTTCAGGACTGAGCAACAACAGCCAGGAAGAACAAAGGTCCATGAATGGCCATTCACTTCCACTGCGGGAAATATTCTGTGCATGTTACACACCCACAGTCTTGGACTGTGATCCTAGATCAGCATTGCAATAAAAGCAGGAATATTAATTCAATGTCTACAATCCAGGAGAGCAGAAACTTTGGTTTCTTAAATCTGGTACTATCTGAACTCGCCACAGAACAAGAGAAGACACGGTTCTGAATCTGCAACCCCAGGACACCTGCAGTACATGTAAGAATTAACTGACTGTCACCCTCTTATTAATCTGCCAACAGCAAACAGCCTGGGCTTAGAGTGCATTTGTGTAAAAACATTTTGGTGTACCTAACACAAAATACTTCATTGCTGACAAAAGGCCAACCCCTTGTTAGCTAGCAGAAAGCCTAACCAGCAGATGTTGAGTCTCCCCCTCCATGATGATGGAAATACTTAACCCTCTTCTCTAATTAAACACCTCTCAGTTTTTATGTACACTGGCACATCTACAAATACTACCTTTACCCAGAATCTTTCAACTCAAGGCGTTCCTCATTCATGCTGTATTAATTTTCCCTCCCCTTCCCCTAAAGCAAACCTCTGTATTTAAGTCAGGATCTAACTATTAAAAACAACGCTATGAAAAAGAATTTAATTTTGGGTTTTATTTTCTCATGCAATCCACTATATAAAAATACTCTTTATACATCATAATTCTGCTGCATTTGACACTACCTCACTATCCACTGGTTGGCTGACAGTACCATCTCACAACTTTCTAGACTCAAAAAATTCACTTCTTCCAGTTAATTACTAGTTAACAATCAGAAAACAGAGCAATAAATGAATAATTATGTAAGCTACTATTAATTTTTTCCAATTTATTCATGTGCAGAAAAATAGAAAGGTAATTATTAATATATTACTTTAACAGGAGTAAAGTTTCAATACGTAAGAATAACTACAAAAGCATATTTATGAAAACAACAACTCGTACTTAGTGATTAAATTAAACAATGGTATTAAATATATAGAAAGAGCAGGGCTAACACAAGGCTATGTTACTTGGCACAGTTGTTATTACACACAAACATGTGAAATTCTGTTTCACGTGAAAAATGCTATTACTCTGATTCACACACAAAAAAACCTTCCCTAGGCAAACAATTCTCAAAGGTCAAATTGAGAGCACAGTAGTTAACACTGCACCTCTTCACCCAACATCCCTAAAAAGAGGGAGAAAGAGCTCCTAAGCCAGATTTCTCAGTGTGCAACTGTCTGAATTAAAACCTCACCATTAAGTCATGACCTTTAAATCAGCGAGATCCCTGCCGTGCAAAGTGCTCTTGGCAGGACTGTGCACAAGCTGGTCTTGAACCGACCATTACCGCGCTCTCTCGCCCAAACAGATCAGCCTCGCTGCTGACCTGCCCCAAGGATAAAACAGCTGCCTGAGCTGCAACATCCACTCTGCAGCTTTGCACCAGAGAACCCAGACTTCTCTACAGCTTCAGGACCAGCTGTATTTGCATGAGAAATGTCACCCCTGCAGTTTCCAGACAATACATGCACGATTTGATGCAGCAGCATGATAATATTCAATGCCATCCAGTCTTTCAGCCCCGCACTCCAGTACTGCAATTAAAACAGTCCAAACAAAAGGAGGCAACATTTCTGCCAAAACTTTAAAACAGCTCTGAAGGACTTCAAAGAAATGTTACTCCCTCTTTTTCATTACTTGGGGACACACAATATGATAAACCTCATATGCAAAGAAACACATTACATTAGAAAACACTGGGTCTGGTTTTATTGATAATCTAATAATAAAGAGTATTTCTTTAGATATTCCCCCTCTGTGGAAAATGATGTGTATTGTAGAAGAGGCCTTCAGGAAAATGTGGAAGTTAACCTTGCTTTTATCTAAAAAACATAATAAACCCCACGAGATTTTCAGCATCGCAAGCCATCTGCTGGAGCGAGTACCTAATTTTTACATCCTAACATATCACAACTTTCAGCTTTACAGCTCCAAGGTCTGTGCATCACCTGTTGTTCTCCCACAACCCCTTATTTCTAAATTACATATTTCAAGATAGTTCACTTCAGTAATTACAGACAGAATTTGAACTCGTCACCTTCTTGCAGAGTAAGAACTTCTAAGTTCAGAGCAAGGTTTCCCAGCTGACGCAAGAGCCCAGATAGCACTGTTTTAAAGATGCAATAAAGAGGCACAAACTCTAGATGTGGCAATTTCCAAGTATTTTATCTCTTGTCCAATCTCAAACATAAGGAGAACATTCTTGCCATGTCTAACAGCATGAGGTGAAGTTACCGGATTCAATCGTGCTAAACCCAAACACATCTGGGAAGATAAGCACCTTTCACCAATAAGCTATGGTGCAATGAATGTCACTAAAAATAAGTTTGAAGACCTTCAGCATTATGAAGTTTCCAAAGTTTACAAGTCTGTGTGCTAAAAGTCAGAATTTCACCTCTACACACTGCCTCAAATCCATTTTCTAAAACTGAATGCAAGTTCTCCAGTAACAACAGTACAGTACTAGTTCATTTGAACAGTGGCTGCAGGTTGGTATATTTCATAAAAATTGAATTTGTCCCCAAGCTCACTTTAATGGCCACTAAAAGCAAAATATCACCCCTCTGAGCTGAAAGAATAAAGCACAATAAAAGTTTAATCTTTGGCTTTAAAAGTCAAGAAAAAAAGACTAAATTTAGTACAGTCACTCCCTTAAAAACACAGGATGAAATTCCTCTTGCCAAACTCTTTTCCATTTGTCCAGCGCAGCTCCTCTAACTTACTTTATTCTGCTCTCCTGTTGCTCTATTTCAGTAAGTCTGATCCAGAAATTCAACAGATGCTCTTGTGTTCACCAAACAGCAACACTCAGTAAGTGACCAGTTTTACTCCCTCAAAGTCTCTGCACTGAGCCAAGGCAGCTACTCAGGTTACCCAAGATCTTCAATGCTGATTGAACACTCTATGACACAAGCACACAAATATTTTCAGAAAACTGAAACAGAAGCACACTAAATACTACCTTTGGTCTGGCACAAGCTGTAAGCTTGTTCTTATATTTTAAAAATAACTTAAAACATTGCATACTAGTTTATACTCTAGCTAACATAAATTTCAAAATGGCTATAGTTGAAGTGACCCTCAGGTATTACCATATCAAAATATTTCAAGTTTTTGCCTTGCAATACCCATCCAAAGGGACATCTATTTTTTTAGCATTAGGCCTAATACAAAACATATGAAAAAATAAAGCAACTCCCTCTTGCAACCAAAGCAGTCAATTCAATATCCATATATCCTCTCTCACCAAATCTGGACAGTCTCAGAGACAGGACACTGCCAATGATCCACCCTACAAACCAGGCTGAAGATTCTTCTTGAAGTCATGCAAACACCTATTGAGAAAGGTATGCACATGCTAAGTACAGAGGTAAGAACAATACACCTCCCTCCTCTGCTGTGCAGTTAGCCTGTAAGATACAATCTACATGATTAATTACATATAAGCGCTGGGAGCCTTACATAAGTATATACTTGTATACTTATATAGGTATATACTTATGTAAGTATTTAAGTATAAGGTGAGGAGAGATTTTAAAATTGTTTGTGTTCACCTTTTACTTCTTTGCCTTTACAATTTCTAAGCTATTTCTTTGAAATTTTTTCCAGGTTAAAAAATGCCTCTTGACTCCTAAAGGATGAAACCACCATTCCAGTCTGATGGAGCAGAAAGAGACAAGAGAAATAATTCTATTTTGTCGCTATGATCACTTGCACTCACAAATTTATGATTTATGATTTCAAAGATGCCTTTCATATCCATGTACCTGCAAATTAATTTTGTGTTTACTTGACTTCAGTTGAGATTAGCATTATGAGCTCTAAACTGTAACACTGCTTAGTTGAGCCATGGTCCTGCATGCAACATTATACGGCACTTGCATTTCTGTCCAGAATTATTTTAGGTCACTAAATATAAAGGCTATAAGTTAGGCAGACAGTTTATGCATTTCACATGACACAATCCTCAAAGCAAGACTAGGAGCAAGCATCATGTCCTTAGCCCTTCACATGCTACAAATGGGTAATTAATCAACACCTGGAGAGTCTGCCTATAGCAGACGTTTTCACTGTGCCCTGGCAAAATGACACAACTATTGTAAAAAATGGTTATTACAGAAATCAGTACCGGAAGAGAAATAATAGATTTTTTTTCTCCCTTTTCAATAAAGATATTTAAGAGATATTGTAATAGGTATATTACAAAAATTACCATGTTCGGTTCCTCTGTATTATTACAAAATACTGAGTTAGATGTAGTGTGAGAACTTTAGCTCATCTTACTTTCAAGGGTGTTAAATTCAGTTCATTATGAGAAAAGGCAGAGATGTATGCATGCATTCCTCCCTTTCAAAAGTTGTCTTTGGGTGGTAAAAAATTCTGTGCTGCATTAAAAAAAAAAAGAAAAAGAAAGAGCAGAAGCAAGTATGCGTAATTTGGCAGTAATTTCAGACCAAGTTGTGTAAATTTGGTGTAAATTTTGGGTGGTTAATACTGTACCTCCCTAACGATGACTTCATTTAAGGCTTCAATGTTCTCCCCACACCCTCTCCTCCATATTTTACAGCTCTGATCAATGATATCTAAAGCACTGTAATTAGTACACTCCTACATTACTTCATGTGCCAATGATACAGCTGCCAGCTGAAAAAATAAAACAAAGCCTGGACATGTTCTTCACAGCTAGCAAGACTCTTAAAGTTAATTTTTATGTTCAAATTTAAAAACAATACATGGAAGCAACCTGGGATTGCAGTTTTCACACTTTTCTTATTTACTTAAATTATCCATGATTGTGCTCACTAAAAGCCTTTCTAACTGACGTGGTTTTATCTGCATACCTGAGTACAAGGATCTTTCCAAAATAACAATAACTATCCCTTGAAAAACACCAAGAAACTTGGAGTGTGCCACTTTTTCCCTTTGCCTATTCTTTTACCAGCTCTTTAACATTTTTTATTTCTTCTTTACCTTTGTCTTACTTGACCAAACAATTCCAGCAGCTTTTGAAGGTATCTCCCTACAAAAAAGCCATAGCCAATACAAAAAAAAAACCAAACCAAACCAAATCCAGCCCACACCAAACCCCAACATAAGCATGCTGCCTCACAAACAAAGGCTAGAGGTAGACTCAACAAGGTGTGTTGCTGGCAAACTCTCCCTTTTGCAATTCCAGCAAAAGTAAACGTTGGTCAATATTGAGACTCCTGCCAACAATAAAAGTTTCATGGTAGCCTTACTGCATCGACATCAAGTTGGAAAACACGGACTACATCCTTAGGTACTATACAGGTAAAACGTTTTAAGTTTTGCTTGGCCATCTTCAGAGAGTTCACTGTGCTGTTGGTGAAGCAATCCTTATGTACAAAGTTTATAGATTGCTCCTAAACTGAAATGTCCTTTCTAACCTAAGGTCTCGCATGTTCCTGTGTCACAAACAGGACGCAGACCCTACAGTGTTTTTTAACTGAGCCTGCAGTAACACGCTTCACAGCTTCTTAAAGCACTGATTATGCTCACTTTTATACCTTGGGAAAAGGAATGCTGCAGATTAGGAAAGGAACAAAGAGAATCAAGTCAAGGTATGAGTGCACTGAAGAGAAGGAACAAAATTTTACAGAAGCGTAGTGGGTTTGTGTGACCAGGTTTTGGTTGTGGCAGGGGAGGCTGCAGGGGTGAGAAGCTGGCAGTAGCTTCCCCTAAGACCAACAGAGCCAATGCCAGACAGCTCCAGGACGGATCTGCCACGGGCTGAGGCTGTGCCAGCCAGAGCTGGCAGTAACACCCCTGTGAGTACATATTTAAGAAGGAAAGTAAGTTATTGCACAGATGTAATTGTGCTCAGAGAAGAGAGGAATGAGAACATGCGAGAGGACCTTTGCAGGCACCAAGGTCAGTGGAGGAGGAGGCCCCGGAGTGGAGATTCCCCTGCAGCCTGTGTGAAGACCGCGGTGCAACAGCTGTGCCCCCGCAGCCCATGATGGACCACGGATGCAGAGACCCACCTGCGGCCCATGGAAGGTCACAGGGATGCAAATTTCCACCTGCAGCCCATGGAGGAGACCCATGTCAGAGCAGGTGGATGCCTGAAAGGAGGCTGTGAGCCCACGGGAAGGAGCAGGCTCCTGGCAGGGACCTGCAGATCCATGGAGAGAGGAGCCGGTTTGCTGGCAGGACTTGTGACCCTGTGGGGGCCCCACGCTGGAGCAGGCTGTGCCTGAAGGACTGCACCCCGTGGAAGGAGACCCACACTGAAGCAGCCATGAAGAGCTGCAGTCCATGGGAAGGATTCATGCATGGTAAGTTTATGGAGAACTGTGTCCCGCGGGAGGATCCCATGCCAGAGCAGGGGAAGGACTCTTCTCCCTGAGCAGGGGCAGAACAGCCTGTGGTGAACTCACCACACCTCAGCCCCTGTCTCCCTGTGCCACTGGTGGGGAGGAGGTAGAACCTGACAAGGAGGGAGAGGTGGGGGAGGGAGTTTTTAAGATTTGTTATATTTTTCATTTACCTGCTCTGATTTTGAGTAATTTAGTAATAAATTCAATTAATTTGCCCAAGTCCAGTCTATTTAGGCCATGATGGTAATCAATGAGAGATCTGTCCCTATCCTTGTCTCAACTCATGAGCCTTTCACTGTATTCTTCCTACCCTGTCTACTTGAGGGGAGCGATGGGGTGGCTTTGGTGGATACCTGGCACCTAGCCAAGGTTAAACCACCACAGTAAGACAAAGAGGCTTGAGTATTCCCATTTTCTCTCTGGCTTAAATCATATGTATGATAAAACCTGAAAAAAAACCCCCAAACAAAAATAAAAACAAACAAGAAAACAAAAGACTAAACAAAGCCCAATGAAACCCAAATAAACCATGCAGCACAATGCACATGAAGATGCACTTCTTGAATCAGTCAGGAAGATGCAGAAAAGGAAAATGAGGGAGGACAAGCCATGAAAATTGCTAGATACCCAACATGCCAAGCAGAAGACAGTAATATACCTTGTTTTCTTAGAAAGGGAAAAAGGATAAAAAAGAAATAATAAAAGAAAAAAAAAGCAACAGCAGCAGGGACTCAAATCCAATGCAATTTAGAAAGAACAAACACAGAAGGTTAGAAACTCTGAGATACCTTGGGCCAGTTTAGAGACCTTAATGATCCTGCAAAGACAATTCTTACACAACTATCTTCCCAAAAGATCTTACCAGATATCAAAACTTCAACTAAATCCAACTAAATAAGCTGAAACATCATAATCCTACTGATCTCCACCAAGAAAACATTATTGTCTTACAGTTTGCTTCAGACACAGCATGACCCCCACCAGAACACACAGGGCACCTAAAACAAACACAAATCTGAACCCTAACACAAATCCCCCAACCTTGTAACAGCACTCAATGCACCACAACACACATTTTCAGACTGCCCTGTTAAAGACACAAATGGGAATTTTCATCTGCAATAGTATTTCCATACAGTTGTTCCATGCTCTTGGAAGGCAGCAGTTCCTACCAATAACTTTAAAACAACCATTAATATGTTGTTAACAAGCAAAAAACAATTCTGGCTGGAATCTCTTCCCAACAGCTTGCTAATTTTACAGGTTCTTCCCTCTTGTGACTTGTGCAAGAGCTCAACTGATAAGGCAATCCAGTTTGCCACTTCAATTTAAAAATAAAGATGACGGTCACACCGATTCATCTTGCAAACAGTCTGATATTTTCAGACTTTCAAATGTACCACAAGAGCACAGCTTAAATACTGAAGAGCTTCCACCCATACTCACCTTCTTCATACTAATGTTTCATTCAGAAGTGACTAATAATGGACAAATCAAGGACTGTTGCAGTTATTTACATTCATTTCCTGCATGTGACAAAAGCATGACCTGTGAAAGCCGCTCCCTTTTTATTTTCTTATTTTCCTTTTAAAGTGTGTTTACATTGAGTGCACGGATAAACGTGTTGGTGATCTTGACTCCTCCTATGGTGTAATGCTGCAAACGCTGTCAGCAGTGAACAGCACAGACCTCACGTATTTTATTCCAGATGTCTAAATACAGCCAGCCCAAAAAGAATGAAAACTTTCTCATTAAAGCTTAGAAAGGGATTTGTATGTAATTCTTCTGGTTCAACTACGAAATCGAAATTCTAACAGCCTTAACTTACAGCAAAGAATTTACACCTCACCAGAAGTTAGTTGTGCTTAAATTCAGTATCGTTTTCAGTAGATTTTTAATCAAATTGACCTCTAATGACTGCAACGGGCACCCTTGGTATAGAAGTGAAACAATTTAACTTAATTTTGTAAAAGTTAAAATTGCCACACATCCCTAACACCCACATTTAAATCCTCCTTCTTGTTGATTAAGCTTGCGCCATTAAGTTTTAAAGCTAAGCCTGCATTAGAATCTAACAAAATCAATTTGATTACTTAAGGATATAAATTTCAGTTTTATACAGCTCCTATTAGTCATGGCATCCTAGCACAGGCACACTTCAGAAAGAATAAAACTTTTCCAAAGTTACCTCTGAAAAAAGGAGCGTAAGAGAACAGCTTGTTTTCTTAAGAAAATGCAAACATTCAAAAAAAGCATTTTCAATTGTACAGTGAAAAGTTTATCCTTTGGCTACGCAGAAGTAAGCAGAGCATTTACCCATGAAATTATTACCATGAAAAGCAAGACGAAAGCCTAACAGCTAACAAAACACTATTTCCTATAACCCTCTTTTTTCCCCTAATTCAGTCCTCCAAACTTTAGATAAAACTTCAAAATGACCATCTCCACTGCCTGTGAGACCAGGGGAGCTTGCAAATTTACATATGAAATTAAGTTTAAATTACAGAGCAAAACAGGGTGAACTAAGGTCACACCAGCAGCCTTAGTTCTGAGCTCTAATCCACATTAAGGTATTGTCCAACCTGAAACACAGAGCAACAAAAAGCCAAGAGACATCAAATGCATATTAAAGGTACAGACAAGAAGTTTCTCAATTCAGTTATGGCTGAAATTGCGTTACTAATAACCCAAATTCTTGTAGGTCCCTGCTTTAAGTTTAGAAACTTCACTTTTGTCTACCTTGTATATTAACGAATCAAATCCATCTGGGTCCCAGCAGCAAAGCCACCAGAGTCTCCAGTAATATGGGAGAAGCATGTGCATGTCTTCCAAAGATAAGGACAATACCAGAGCAGGGTGAGAAGCTCCATGCACTGCAAAAACTTTCCATCACCACGATCCTCACCATCTTACATGTAAATAAATCCATTTCTTCTTCACAATAACACCAAGCTAGAGACACACAGCAACAAACTAGAGCAAATCTAATGAAACCCAAAGACAAGGAGAATTTGGTATCACCTTTAGGTACTATTGTCAAGTGAATGGTAATGAACTGATATTCAAATCAAGTGCGTAACTACAAAGATGCCAGAGAAAATGTATTTTCTTAGTCCTTTATTCTTAGTCCTGCTGTCAAGCAATGCCTTGTACCTACTAGACCTAGCTAAAGCAGGGAACCTTCTGACTCCAAAACCAGAACAATCCGAAGAAGAGGCGACGATATAAAATTTTTCCTGAGATTTTGGAAGAACATCACATCGAAGTTACACTCTTTATTCAAGAACCATAAAATGGTTTGGGTTGAAAGGGACCTTTAAACACCACCTCGTCACCACCGCTCTGCCACAGACAAACATCTTGCAGTAGATCAGGTTGTTCAAAGCCCCATCCAACCTGGTCTTGAACATTGCCAGAAATGGGGCATCCACAACTTGTCCGCTTGACCTGTTCCACTGCCTCACCACAGTAAAGAATTCCCTCCTTATAACCAACCTAAATCTACCCTCTTCCCATTCAAAATTTATGTCCTTTGTCCTGTCACTGTGGGCCTTGGTAAAAAGTCTCCATCTTTCTCATGATTCCCCCATTATATACTGTTTATAAAGCCTCCCTAAGATGTCCCTGGAACCTGCTCTTCCCCAGGCTGAACAACCCCAACTCTCAGCTACAGGTGAGGTGCTCCATCACTCCAATCACTTTTGTGTCACTCTGGATCTGTTCCAATAGGTGCATGTCTGTCTTGTGCTGGGTGCCACAGAGCTGGAGAGCAGAACAGAGGGCGAGAATCACCCGCTTCTTTTAGAAAGTTCAGAATACAACTGGCAAAGAAAGCAGTGCAATTTTGGAAAGAAAGAGACCCCAACTCTGGCAAAAATTTACATATGACTCTATACCCGCTTCCTGAAGTGCAAAATGGAATTACTATTTTCCTATTTTCATAGTAGCCTTCATTCTTTTAAGGTTCATAGATAAAGAAGGGTTTGAAGAACACTACACTAAATAAAGTGGAACATAATCAATGTTTGGTTTAGTAAAAAACCATGTATTTGGTTTTGAATTTGTATCATTTATAAGAAGAGGTAAGACAGCAACAGGAAGAGGTTCACTCTTGTGACATCAGAGGTTCTGTGGGTAAAAAGAAAACTGACAGAAAACTACCCACTGGGACACACATTATTTTCTAAACCAGTGCTCTTTCCAGAAGCTGGGATAATGCAGGGAGTGTTTAAATCTGACAGCGTTCTATCTGTGTGGTTACATTAAAGGCTACAAGTTACAGCACTGCAGCAGGGCTCATCAGCTCAGAAAAATTTTATCACCAAGTCATTTAGTCATGTCTGTAACAGGTCTGGACTGCAGCGCTGTAGAAACACGAACAGGCAATCTGTTCTTGTTCTAGTACTTCTTCTGTTGAAAAACCTACAACTCTCATCATAAAATAGCCAGTTACTCATGTAGACAAGCTCAACATGTCTCTGTAATTTTCCAAGCATTACATTTTCTTACTGAAAATTCTCCTTTATCAAGCAAGGGAAACTCAATGATCCCCATAACAAACCAAAAAAATAGTAGTTTAAGTTTGCATCCTGTATAGATTATAATTTGTACCCAGACCTCTAAATGTTGGTTCCGAAACCACTTCTTTACATGGAAATACGCTTGAAAAATACAGTCAATAAAATGTTTCTGTTAGCGTACTCTTACCTAAAAAACATGCTAGCACATAAGTATTCTGTTTAAAATGAGATCATGCATTCCTAAAGCACATACAGAACTTCCAAGGCGAAGTTTTCCATGCTCTTCTTTCTTCCAGGTCTGTGCAGCAGGAAGACTATATCAACCTGCAGGCTGCAATGACTGCCTGTGCACATCACCCTGGTATCCCATCCAAGTGGGACATCTGCCCTGTTTTCCTTGTGATGCACGGAGAGAGGCCCTGTTGGACAGCATGGGAAGTACAGCAGCAGAGCTGGTAACACACCGACAACCTCTTACCAGGAAATCCCTCACCATGTTCATAATACAAATTTTTGATGTTGAGAGTGGTGTAAGTGGAACATCTTTAAAGCTGTTTCATTCACTAGAATTTTGTGGGGTTTTTGACTAATTAAAAAAAATCAGACTTCAGTGGCAAGAGAGAAGATTCCAAGTATTCCCAATTCATGCAACCACTCGCACCTGGGATGTGACTCATCATTAACCTGGGCCCTACTGAAATAATTGTAACTACACAAAACTAGGCACTACCTAAGAGACATACCAGAAGAAAAGCACCATTCAGAGATCTCAACATTTAAGTTGTAGGATAACACTTTTTAAGCTGAGTATCTGAGAACTTTCTCCAATGACTCAGTATTGTTTTCATAACAATACATCTAAAATCCAAGAGCTTGCACCGAGACTAAGAATAAGCTGTATCGAAAAACAAGCACCCCCAAAGCAGTATCCAAGTAAGGGTGTGCATCCATTTAGCTTACACGAATTTATGTTATTTAAATTAAAGCAACGCGATTTTCTCATGCCAACAGTTCAAGTAACAGGCCCGAGTTCTAAGGCCAGTTCAAACCAGCATTACGAAAGAGTAAGGTGAAAGAAGAATCATTTTCACTAAACCAGCACCACTATTTTGCCAGCCAAGGAGCAGAATGCATATGCCTAATTTAGGTGCCCAAACTAAGACTGTTTTCTACATGATCCCTGGATACGCAATGGAAAGTTTCCTCCAGAGACGTTGTTAACGCAAGGCACTGAACTGGGATTCTAGAGGTTGGTGTACAAATTACTCCTGAGATCAAATGCGTTCACCATGCCTCCATGGGACAAGTATGTCCAGTGCTGCAGCTGCACCTCAAATATGTGGTCATGAGGTGACAGTGAAATGTAACCAATCTCAAGAAGCAAAGCAACTAAGAAAGACACAAAACAAGAAGTTGGACAACAAACACTGAAAACAAGAAGTTACAAAGCAGAGGGAAAAGGCTTCTTTCTGCTCAAGTCACCATCAGAGGCACAAAGTGCTGATGCCACAGCGACAACTAACCACCAACACACAACAACACGGCAGTTCATTGTGAGTAAAAGCTTCATACCGTGGTACCTGTAGAGTATCTTATTACCCCAAAGAGACAGCATCCCACATACACTCCATATCAACTTAAATCCAACTCACAATGTGCTATTACAAACATTATTTGGCCTAATTCAAGTTATGTAGCCACTAGGTATTTCTGGCCTCTGTGGACCATTCCTCCCAGTCCTGCCAAAGGGATTTCCAATACAGAGTTTCTTCTCCCTGAGTTGCATCAGGGTATGTGCATGTATTAGGGCTGAGGTATATGATTATATAGGAACACATATACCAAGGGAAAGGTGGCCGAGGAAGACAGTAAAAAACCAAAACACAGTAAGGTAAAACAATTAAGCCATCTCTGCCCTTTCAGCGTTCAACTCTGCCCCAGCTGAAACCAGAACACAAGTATAGAGATAACCTAGGGTAATATTCCTTTCTCCTCAAAGGCATAGCTACAGGATTTAAATACAAAGTGGGGGAGATAGCATATGAATCTACAAAGGAAAGGAGTATGTGGAAAGAAAAGAGTATTAGGTGAGATCACAAGGAAGGTTTTAATGACAGGAAAGTAAGATCAGAAGAGCAAAAAAATATGAAGAAGGAAATGATTACTAGGAAGAAGAAAACTGGAAGGGGAAAGGTAACAGAGGAATAATGACAGTGCTGGAATATAACTTCAAAAGGAAACAAGAACGATGGGGAAAGGATCCCAAACAGGACACAGTTAGCTTTCAGTGGCAAAGTTACTGGGAAACAAATGAGCTGGTTATTTGAAACAACAAAAAATGCAGGACTAGTCATCTAGATAGAGACAATAAACACACAAACAGCCAAATAAAAGGTTACAGGGGGCACCTTCTCTGGTAAAGCCACAACAGTAGGTGGCAAGAAGGGGAAGCATGGTGCACAGTCCTTGAGAGTGAGAGAAACCTGCAGAAGGTGACAAAGATGAACTGTGGCAAATATCCCTCAGCAGCCACGACGGTACTGGGGGCACGAGGGAATTTCTCTAGGTACAACCAAAAAGCTCCTAAACACCTGAGTATCACTAGGGCTATAGGGACGGCTGGGATACAAGAAGGCGAGAGGAAACAGCACAGAAAAGGACAGGGAGGACGGAGAGCAGGTGAACACCCCAAAACAGTGCCCGCTGAGGTTACGGACAAAGGCTCCTAGGGAAAAAAGAGGGCAGAGGCGTGGGACGAGCAGGGCCTGGGATGGCTGGGGTGGGCAGTCCCGGGGCCGAGGGGAGCACAGCGAGGGCTGCGGGGCTGCAGGAGGACGGGCCCGAGGTCCGAGAGCCGCCGGGGCGGGACGGAAAGGCTGGGGCAGCCACCGAGGCGCCCCGGCCATGCGGGGGCCGCGGTCACGGCGGAGGGCCGGGGAAGGACGGCCGGAGGGACGGAGCGGGCAGCCCCTCGGCGGCCGGGCAGACCCTGCGGGGCCGGGGCAGCCGGCGGG
>VYZT01048623.1:6679-97091 GCA_013400735.1 Pomatostomus ruficeps
AAAAAAAAAAAAAAAAAAAAGAAAGATATACCCAGCAAAGAAAGGCTTCTTCTTCTTCTTTGCCATTTATGCAAATGATGCAAAGGATAGAAAGTGCAATATCTGATAAAAACAACAAGGAAAAGATTCCTTAAAATTTATGCATGTGATTTGTCCTTCATTCAATAAAGTCCAATGGAAAAACAGAGTGGGAATCAAGAGACCTAGTTCTGTTAGCAGTTCTCTTTGTTCTTTGGCATATAATTCATTTAGTTTCAGTTGATGAGTCTGTAGCTTCCCCAAAGTATAATGGTGATAACAACATTTGTCATTCTCTGTAAAAACACTATATTTCTCAAGTATGAAATTCCTCTATATAAGCCAAATATAAATCCAATGCCAGATCTTAGCCACCCTATTTATTAGTTTATTCCTAATGCTAACACTTACTTGTATATAATTTAATTCTCAGTAAGTCTTCCTGCTGTTTTTCCTCTACTTAATTAACCTTGGATTATCCCATGTAATTCAAATGCATCAAAGTTTTCAAAAGAACTTTCCTGGGGTTTTTTCCTTCTTTCACTTTTCCTCTTACAGCAATTACATTACTACTATAAGCAATTAAAATATCTCAAGAAAAACTGAAGTCCCTCATCCAAACAGGTGAATTGCACAAGAATGGGTGGAATGGAAACTTCACCTGCACTGTTTTCCATGGGAGGTGCCTTATTGGGACATTTAAAAGCAGCATGACCATGAGCTTTTATTTTTACATTTGCTACAGGTCTTTTTTTTTTTTTTTTAATAAATCTTTCACACTTATCAGTAACACAGTGGTAGATCAATAGGGTTGCCTTTTAAACCCCTTAATCTGGTGCAAGCTGGCTGTCATGACTCACAGATCGTACAAATCGGAGTTATGGAAACAGAGCAGGTGGCATTTTGTACACAAAGCTCTGCAAACTACCCAGGTGTGCCTGAACACACTTGGCTCTTCATGGGCCACTACAGGCATAAGACAGACAGAAAGTGCCTGTGCAAAAGCATCTGTGAGTCTGGACTTCCCCTTCCATGTTTAGAGGTTACTGGTAGCATTTTCTTAAGAGAGAGAACCTGGAAGAAACAGGGAGTGGATCCAGGCCTGCTCTGATTGAATGAGTTGCCAACTGCAAATGAGCTCCATAGACAGTGCTGAAAGGAGGTGGAAACATTCCCAGTTCCCTGTTCCCTTGCTCCCCATGGCACACCCAGCTGAGGACAATGCTTTGCTAAGAGCTGTCAGTATGCAGGAGCTAAACAAATGTCGGTGTCACACAATCCACCTCATAGACAAGTGTCAGAGGCCATAACAGAGCCAACAGCAGGAAGACAAATGCATGCAGTAAAAATTAGAAACTGAGCACACGTTTTTACCTGGGTTGAGTATAATTATTGTTTAAGGAAACCAACGGAGTCTTCACTTCAAGACTTTCTCATATCCTGACTGACTGCCTTGTTGAAAATACAGTAAGCAACGTGCCATGCACATTGCAGAAGGAACTGGAAATGGTTTGATAGCAGTTTAACACAGGCATTCCAATGAATTGAACCATTTCTTATGCTAAAAATTTGAGCAGTGAATACTCAATAGAGTTTGACTCAGTCACAAACAGCCTAAAAGAGAAAACAGTTATCAAAGGCTATGCTTAGCAAATAACTAAAACCAGCATATAGATGAAACACATAATTAAAACCAGCATACAAATAAAAAAGAAAGAGGGAAGATTTTGGTAAATGTGACTGGGTAGGGTGTTCTTAAAATATTCTTTAATATTTTTTCCAGTGGAAGGAATTGGAGGATAGATTTCACAAGTTTCCTTCTCCTTACTTCCTTACATGTCTTAAAGTAGTATAACAGGAACCTGACACCCAATGAGACATTTGTTAGAGAAATCTAGGATATGTCAAAGTTTGTGCCAGACCATCTTTAAAATATATATGATGACTGTGACTGCAACTGACTTGCTAACTTTAGCAACAATGCTGCATCAATATTAAAACTTTTCCATGGATTAAATACTTGGGCAGCCATCCAAGATACCATTACTTTAGATTCTATACAAAGATGACTTTCATTTTTAAGAACTTAAGACATGAATACGTTTAATTTCATACTGAATTGCTGAAAACAAAGATGGAGAAGAGAAAGCAATGTCAAATAGTCCAAAATAGTTTCTCAAATATGGGATAAGATAGATCTGATGTTAGAAGAATATCCCCTCATATATTAATGCATCATTAATATAAACTAAAGCAGTTGCATTTGTTGGGGGAGATCTAGGTTTTTTGAGGGTTTTTTGTTGTTTTTTTGAGTTTTTTTGAGAACACATATATTGCAGGCCCATGTGAGCTAATGCAATAATGTCATTTAAAAATAATAAAATTAAAGGCTTAGAAAAATCTATCAAATGAGAGAATAATATATGTACAGCTGAGAGATCATTGTGTAATTTGATATAACAGACCCTTGGTGCGGGAGCACGGGACCCTCTTACAACGAATCAATGTGATTTCGCAAGAGTCCATTTATTGTTTACATTACTCCACTCTTATGCATTTCCACAACTGTAGTTCACGCGATCACGCACAACCTGATTGGGTCTCCCGCATCGTTCACGCGCCCTCCATGCACCCTTCAGGACACCTGATTGGTCTCAGTCCAGGATGGTGCAGTCCCTCTTCACCTGTTTTTGTTATTCTCTCTTCTACCGTCTTCGTTCCCAATTTAGAGCTGCTTGCATCCCTCAGGCCCTGATAAAGGTGCTGAAGATAACTTGGCTGGGGCACTCTGACAGGGTTCTCATGCCTTACAACACCTTGGAAACAGCAGCTCAGGTTACAACTTTTACTGAAGTATTTTAATGAAATTTATGATCATATCTGGTGAGATCTGAGCCATGTAAAACAGCTGGAAGATCCAAACAAGGATCCAGTTTTCTGATTTCTACTGCTTTAGGATTTTTTATTCCTGAAGTAACTCTTAGTGTGAAAATTTCATAGGTGTTAAATAAATCCCCTGTACTTGCTCCGAAGCAAGGGGAGATATGCACTAATCTCTCCAGCAGGAGTGCCCATCCAGATGAGGCAGGGACTGAGTTAACCCTGTCAGTTGCTGGAAGAGTGGGTGTGATGATGAGGCTTACTCTGCAGATGGCCCCAGGAACTCCAGCAGCTTCATCGCTCCTCAGGGGATTACCACCTGATTTAGGAAGATCACCTTGAGGGTTGATACGGTCAGTGGAGAGAGCAGTTACCTAAGTTTTGTATGTCTTCAGCAAGCCTATCTCACTCCACTGAACTACTGAAAACAGGCATTTACTTGAGTAGGACTAGTCAGTCAGCAAGCAAATCCAAGGACTGGATGCCTGCTGTGATGCCGCCGGCAGGGGCACCCGGCTCCTGCCCATGGTTTCAGGGGCTGCTGGGCTGCTTCGGGGGTGCGGGAGGGCTGGCAAAGCTCCAGCAAGGTTTCATCTAGTCCACTGATGGTACAGGCGTGCCAAGGAAGGAGAGACGAAGCAGAGGGGCTCCTCAGATGGTTTATTTGGCACCGGGGTCATGTCAGAGAAGCCCTGGCACGGGGAGTTACAGTTACATAAATACCAACATGAGGGGGCAGGGGAGGGTATAAACATCCTGTGAGATAGGGATGCAGGGTTGGAATTTGGTGGGCTTTGTATAGGATTGCAAAATACAGAGCCCTCCAACGGGGGAAACCAGTGCCTGGCCATGAGAAAAACCGAAACCTGGCCAACAGCACACCGCAACAGATGCCTAACTTAATAAATGTACTGTTGGTGAAAAAGAAAGCTGTCATTCCTTCCCTGTCCCCCCAGAAACTAACTTTCCTAGATACAATTTTTTTTCCTACCTGCTGTTAAGCAGACATTTCTATCTGCTATGAGACTTAAGTTAGCAGAGACTCCTGCATCTCTGACAAAGTCATCAAATCAAAACCACATGGACTGAATTCAGGGGAAGCAAATATACTCCTTTAATTGCTTGTTTGTTCCTTCCCAACCAGCTGTACCACCTTAACACAGATTATTAGTTAAGCTATAAATGTCAGTCTTGCATTGTCAGTCACTGCCTAAATTGGATAATGTGAATTGCAACTTAGCAGTGGATGCTCCAGGATACAGGAGGTCAGATTCACCTACATGAATAGTTTCTTATCTAATTTGCTGAATTACTGTAAGAGTCAGTAGAGAAAAAATAGGCACTTCAGACCTTCATTTGTCTCTTCCTTACAGAGATATCTAAAATAGGTTAGATGACTCACTCTTTAAAAGCATCTATTTCCCTCTCGAGCCTAAAGTCACTAGTTCCAGCATAGACACCTAGACTGTAGATGGTGAAAGTCAGAGGAGATGGATTGCATGAACCATGCTCTATTTAGCCATAGGCAGCAGATTTTTAGAGGCATTTGTCTTCCAAAATTGGGTATGAACTTAATTTCAGCAATCCTTCCTACCAAGTGCTAAACTGTAGCTTTGTGTACTTAATTCTTCTAATGCCACTCTCTTTTCTGAGATGAAACCAGAGGAGTGTTACACAGAGGCGTGTGAGTCAGGGTGAGCTGCAAAGCCTGAGCCCAGCAGTTACATTTACTCTGGAAAAGGCAGACATGACTCTGACTGTGAGCTAGAGATGGGAGCTGCCAGCCCTTGCCATTCCTTGCCTTTAGTAGGATTCAAGGATCTGGACAAGGAAAGTGCATTTGGAAACCTGTGTTTCCCTGCTCTGCAGTGTGTCTGTTCCAGAATACCCTGAGCTGTAAGGTGTACTCTGTACCTGACCCAAAAGATCTCAGGTGACCCTTTCACTCCTAAAAAATTAACTGGCAGACAAGTCAGAGTCCTTCCCAGAGTGGCTTGCTGTGAGGGAGTGGGAGTTGCCTGCAGTCTGAATAGAGGCTCAGTGCAAGGCAGTCAATGACAAGGTCAGCAACAATTCTGACTTCAGATACCTCCTCAGACCAGTGAGATCAGTTAAATAGTCATGGCTCATTTGACTAACAGTTTTTGGGTTCCCAACAAGAGAGGAAGGCAGGTTGTGCTACTAAGGGGTGCACAAACCCTCTTCTCACTCTCCTGCTTCCAAGTATGTAAACTCCCTAAACACAGTCACCTCAGTATCAGCTGTGCCATGACCACAAATATCTTCTCCTCTGATCTAATTCCTGTATATATATACATCAACCACATTGTGTCTTATTTTTGGTCTCTGGGACACAGCATTCAGAGACGTTAACGAGCGCTTTCCTCATGGATTTCTTTGGAAAGCATCACTACTTGGACAAGCCTTAATATGACCCCTGTAGGTCTCTCTATCATATTCATCCCAATTTTTTTATGTTTCATTTGAGAAGTATATTGAAGCATATTAAGTAGCATTTTCTTTTCTTTCTTTTTTCTTCCCCTTCCTTTCTCTTCCCCATTCCTTTCCCCTTCCCTTTCCCCTTCTTTTTCTCTCTCCTTTTTCCTTTTTTCCTTTTTTTTTCCTTTTTCCTTTTCCATTTTCCTTTTCCTTTTCTTTATCCTCCAATCATTATTGAACATCTATTTAGTGCTAATGGCAAGGTCAAGAAATATCTTGTTCCTGTATAGCTGTTCTTCTGACAGCTACTCCATAGGATGCAAAACGAGAAAGTTTCCTGTTCCTGCTTCCAGACCTCCCTAGAGCATCTGCCCACATCTAAAAGTGAAAAGTTTAAAACTCTATCTTAATATAAACCAATGTGACTGTGAGGTTCTTTATTCATTCCCTACTCATTGTGAAATATAAGCAAAGTTTTTATTTTTCCTCCTGACTGTTTGATGTCTTGTTAAATTACCGTCCAAGGGCAAATTCTTTTTGTCATCCCGACCTGTAGGGTTGCTAAGCACACACAAGGATATGTTCTGATTACTCAATACTTGTTTTACAAAGTCTGCTGCTGAAAACAATATTGCGTCACACAGCCTACTTTTGCAATACAGGGTGGATACCTAAAATCCCAAATTAAACAAGTTTCAGCCATAGGTGTGTGTTTTGGAATCATTCAGTTGTAGAGAAATGGAAAACTCCAGACCGTTCAGCATAAAAAAAAAGGAGACATTAATTAAGGCTGTATAAAGGCCAGCAAAATGTTAAATCATTTAAGGAGTGGGATAATGACTATTTAAAATACATCGACTTTCCTGAGAAGTTTGGATAAGGTAATGTCTCCCATTTTAGGGCATATTCACAACACTGAAGCCACTAGAGTAATTCAAGAACTTAAATTCAGTTCAAAGGGCATTTTCATATGTTGCCAATGGATTTTAGACCTGCACCTGTATGGCATGAACAGAAGTTAATGGCAAGGTTACCACAGACGTAAAGAATACCAATGGTTACTTTTGTCTTAGGTATTTCTTCAGCTCATGTGCTCATGTTGTATATGCAGATGAGGCATTCAATTGGAGAAATTACTCTAAGCACCTGACAAGTCTGAGAATATGAGGCTTGGGGAAGTGAATATTCAGATTGCAACAAGGTGATGCAGAGTCAATGAAGAGGTTTGGTTTGATTTGATTTATGAATAAGCAAGACATAAAGATGACAAGTCAGTGGTATAAATTATGTTAGAAGGAGACCAACTTCTATGTAAATGGTACTTGGATGCCCAAATTTCCATTAATCTTGGCAGTCATCCATAGGATGGGCTCTGCTTTCACAATGTTTCTCAGAACAGCAAACTTAATAAACAGTTTGAAATGATTTGTGCATATAGGCTGGTAGGTAGGCAGGCTTTAGACTTTAAATTTAGGTGAAATAGCATTCTTGTTTCCTGACCAGAAGTGCCACAGATTCAGGTGAATAAGAAAGAATCTGTGAATCAAACCTTACATCCCTAAAAATAAAACAGTTATAAAGTTTGGGATTATGATTCACAGAATGACTATTACAGCCCTGAAACCACATTCTTGTAATGATGACTATGAAAGGAGAGAATAAGAAAACAACCTTGTCTGGGAATCTCAACTGAAAAACTAAAGTTTTTTGTCCATTGGTGATTAATCTGGAATAGGAAAATTATGATTTGCAAAGAAAACCATTGGACTCTCAGGCAGAGTTACAGGCTCCTTCTAGTGGATCTGTCCATTGGGAACAAGGATTCTCCCACTAAAACAGGGCAGTGAATATTCTCTTAATCAATTAATAGAGTTTGCCAAAGCTGTTTTTGCTTTTGGTTCCAATGACTTTTCCTACAACATTTTAGTATCATATTCTCCAAAACAACTATAAAATTCACATGACTAAAACTTTTTAGGGAATAGCTATTAAATTACTTTCAGTGGAATCTTGGCTGTAAAGGCTGCAATCATACAACCATGAACCAGGAAAAAACCTACTTGGCTTTTCTAAAAGTCTACTTTTCAAATTTTTTATTACCTGCAAAGGGGGAAAGGCAAGATAATTTTTAGAAAAAGTTGATACACTAACATCTTTGTGTGAAAAGCTGAAGAAAGCCATCAAACAAAAAAAAATCCCCCAATCCCCAAACCAAAACAAACCACCATAAACCCAGACTCCTACAAAACATTGTTAAAATTGCTCTCACAACATGAAAGAAAACAGCAGCCCAAATTATTGGTCATGTATGTAGCAGAACATCCCACTCAGAGTTTGTGAAATGCTTGGAGAACAAAACATGTACCACTGCATAGTGATCAGCCACAATCTGCAGGGAAAGGAACAGAACAGAACCCATCATGATTTAGTAGGTAATTTACCACTGGGGTAGACTTTAAGTCTCACTACTAGCAATATGTCATGCAGAAAGTAGAAAATGTTGGTGCCACCTATTGGTAAGAAATGAGATTTGGAAATTATTCAAGCTAATTTGCATAAATCCACAGAAAAGTGAAAATAAACTGGCCATGTTTTACTTCATGCTTTAGGAGTTTTGAATGCAATATCTAGAGTGAATTCTTTACTTTGGTTCCATTCTGCAGAGGCTTACATGTGTGTTTAACAGTGAAATACAATTTATCTGTGTTGCAGTTAAGAAGCAGATGAAGAATCTAGGCTGTATTTCACTTTAGTCTGCTTGCAGTAAAAGTTAATTGAAACACCCAGCACACTAGGAGATGTTCAACAGGGAGATGGGTTACTAAACTCAAAATACGCAGCTTTGCCAGCTAAATTTCTTTGGGTAGTACATTCCCTGCAGAAACTCTGGAGGTGGTATGTTTGGCATAGTACATTGACACTGTTGCTATTCAGCGGTCTGAAAGGAGGATTCTGTTTAACTCTGCACAGCCCATTTGCCCTGCATCCTGGTGAGATATATTGACTCAGAGCAAAGGCAATCCTTCTTACGACATGGAAGTGACCTTTATTACGTTATGGCAATGCACCAAGTTCTGCGTTAGTTCATCGCAGTAACAGCCCTGGAGTTGCAGGGGACACATTCAAGGCACATGCTGGTGTTCCTTGACTTTTACTGCTGCAGTCTGTTTCTGCAGATGCTGAAGACAGGAGTGCTTTGGTATACTGAGATCTTGACTGTAGCAGTGGTTGAAGACACATTTTATACACAGGAAATCAAGCATCTGCTGCCACTGCTAAAAGAAGGCTGGCTTGGAACCCCTTGCAATGACTGACTAGTGGTGCTGTGTTTCCTCAAGAAAAACCAGGCTCATATATGAGATTTCAGGGCAGCAGATAAAAATTTTTAATGTGTATGTTCAGTCATCTCCTAACATTTGCTTCTTTTATCAGCATTATCTGCAGTCAAAAAATTAGCAGACATTACTAAAAGCTTCTTTGCCAAGTATCGGACAAACTGATGAAGGTGAGAACTTTAGGTAGTAATTTACAGATTTAATTTTGGGGGTTAATTCACACACATAGCTCACTACAGCAAGATATTAAAAATCTTCTTGTGGGTCACCTTTGTTGCTGGCAGTTTTATATATTATGCACGTATAAATCCTGCTTGAACACAGCTGAATGAAACACTAGAATGAGACTGGAGTAGAAGAAGGACTTGGTGTAAAAGCACTGAGATAAGATTTAACTGTTTCCCATGTCAAGTATTTTGCCACTTACTGTGTTGTGTCTCACCTTTTCACCAGCAAAGGCTTCTATTCTTTGTCCTGCCCACTTAGACACCAAGACTGTCTCTTACATCATCAGAACACATCCCATAATGCAGTATCACCTCTTTGCACATGAGAATTCTGGGCACAACTGTTATTAAAATCTTACAGGTAATAAGCAGGAGATTACATTGTATAGCTAACTATGGATCTCTTCACGTCTTACTTAATTCCAGTTGTAGGTGATCATCTTAGAGAAATTTTGCAGTGTAACAATATATCTATGTTAAACCGAATAAGTCATTGGACTTAGTATTGACAACTGAACAGATCTGTGCCGTTTCCAGGTTATAAAATAATCCCTGTTACAGAGGCACATTCACTGATAGTGATGCTCCCATTGTGGGCTGCCTGCAAATGAGCACAGACCAGTTAAAGCAAAATGTATGTTCAAAAATGCCAGTGTCTAGGAGGAGGCTGGAGAGTTAATTTAATTCTAAGAACTATCAGTTTCTTTGTTCCTCTTCCTCACACCTGCTTCATCTTGGACTGTCTGCTGAGAGACATCTCAGACAGCCAACAGAGCAGTGAACAAGGAACCCGAAGAGCCTGGAAAAGCAAAGGGAGGCACAGGCAGCCAGAGCCAGTTCACACGTATCAGTCAAACCCTGGTTGCCTGAGGCAGCAAAATGTTTAGTGTCTGTTTGTTGTGCAAGTGACTGCACGCTGCAAGAAGCATTCATTTCACAGATTGCCCATAAGGCAGCGAAAACCCAGCAACTGTGACAGCGCAAGTAATGAGGAAATGTGTCGGATCTTCATTACCAGATCTCGGCGTGGGTTTTCTATATGACAACCCCACGTTTTTCCACAAAGGAGCTCAGGGAGAGAGTTCCAAAGCTGCAGTTATCCTTATCCTGGCAGCTGCTGTGGATACAGAGCTCCCAGTGGCACAAAGTCAGAAGGGAGCAAAGCTGCAAATGTAAAGGCTGCTGCTCTCTCTCCTCTCTCAGCAGCCAACAAAGCCCCAGCCAGTCTCCACTGAAGTGGCCCTCCCAGAGGCAGTAATTGGGAAGAGCTTGTTCTGTGCCAGCCAAATGTATAAGAAAGTCAGAGGAGCTGTTGCAGAGCAAGCAGAGCCTAGGCTGAGCAGCTAACCCTGGGGGTACATGTTTTTGTTTGTGCTTTACCCAGATTGCAAGAGAGGAAACATTGTAAGCACAAACTGCACCTGCTGGAAGGATGCCTCTGTGCTCTGACTCTAGCTGGTTGCCAAGTGAACAGTCAGGGAGCTGAGCAGTAGCAAGGGAACGGGAGGTCACTGCCTTTCTTATTCCCACAGAATTTCATTGCGGTGCAATATGCCAAAGTTCATCCTGGTTAAGGACAACTTTTTTTTTTTTTCTTCCTGAACCTTGACATTCTACATAGTAGCGAAATTCGTTTCCCAGTCAGCTCTAAATGAGAACTTCAGTGATTTAGTCAAGTTCTCACAGAAAATCTGTAGCAAGCCTGGGAATCAAACCTGTATCTTTCTCTTGCAATTTGTATTTTTTTCCTACTTCTCAGATATTCATCAGCTGCACAGTGAAGAAAGAAGGTAAACCACTTATTAATTTCGAGTGGGAGATTTCTCCCTGTACTCCAAATTTTCATTTCTTTCCAAATTGATTTATCTGGTAATGTTTCCACTGGTTCCTTCAGAAGATGATTTCTAGTGTAATAAAGCCCACTATTAGGAAAATTCCCAGGTTTTCAACTTAGATTATCTTTTAGTGAGTTTCATCAAACTGTTTTATTATAACTTAGTTACCTTTGCTAAATTTCCTTTATCTGCACACTATTTACCTGCTATCTGATCGTTCCTCTTTAGGCTGATATTAATCCAACTTCCTTTTTGTTATTCCCTCTTATTTCTGTATCTCACATGCATTTCTACACTATAGGGAATGAAACTCTTCTGAGTTTCAGGGGCTTTAATTTGGAAAACTGCAGACCACTGAGTGCATCTGCACACACTGTGGTGGAAACCTTAAGTACACAGGAAACTATATACAAATGGTGAATCATAACATTGAATAACACCATGAGCACGTAGAAAGACTCCATGTACTTCTGATTGTGAAATCAGTTCAGTGATTTTACAAAAAAAAAAAAAAAACACAAAAAAACCCAAACAAAAAAACCAAAACAACAACAACAACAACAACAACAACAACAACAACAACAACAACAACAACAACAACAACAACAACAACAACAACAACAACAACAACAACAACAACAACAACAACAACAACAACAACAACAACAACAAAAACCCAAAAAAAAAAAAAAAAAAACCCAACAAAAAAACCCCAACAAACCACCTATGAGGGAAACTTTGGCTTTAGAGCAGAATAAAATTGCATACTTGTGAATAGGTCTGGGGTGATACACGCAAGAGCACTGAGACTGTTACAGTGACCTAATCCTCTTATTTTATCTCTTGGAGAAATGCCTGGACCTCAGTCAAACTTACTTAAGCTATTTCATTTACATCCAATCTACAACAGTTATGCCCAGACCGGTCACAGTACATTTTATTTTGCTAGATCTTTCCACGCTTTCAAAGTGTGGGTGCTAAATTCTTGCCATTACTATATATGTTGAAATCTCTGTTTTAGCAGTCTTCAGAGCTGTGTTAAGAAGCTGGTGAGTGGTCTTCCCACACTTTATTGGTTTCAGTTCACTGATACATTTTTAATAATTTCTTTAGGTGTCAGTACCAAGCTAATTTTGGGAAAGTTTTAAAAATATTCCTATTTTAAAACTGAGGAAGGGACACAAATAAAATAATGACCAGGCTTACAAAATCTGCTAGACACCTGTTCAAATCAAACAGCTGAGTCCTGCTCAATCCCATCCCATCTCAAGGGTGAATACAGATAACGCGCAGTCACATTGGAGGTGCCTATTTTTCTCCACTGATAACAAAGACAGCCTAAAAAATCAGATACTTCAATTACGTAAAAGCGAGGTAGGATGAAGTTTAGATTTTCAAAGTCATGCATGAAATACATGGACAGAGAAGACAGCCCTGCCCAAATAACCTAACCATGGCATCACCCTCTTCTACTGAGTTTATTGGAATTTTGGTGATTTATACACAGCAAATGCATATTTGTTTATGGATATGTTGTCATTCCTTATTTACATGCAGAAATTTAACAAGAGTTCTGTTCCCAAGAGTTTAGAATGAAATGTAAAAGAAAGCCCAATTCCCCAAACCATCTGTAATGTAAGGAGAGTGAATGTTGTAGAAGATAAAGTCCGGGAGTATGATTTGCAAAAATGAAAATACCTTCTGAAATAATTTCCAGATTATTCTCACTACTGCTTATAAACAGGAAAGGTAGACAATGTTAAAATAATGACTCACTTGAATTGTGTATTAGACTCTGGAAACAAAGCAGGCAAGTCTGTGTGGAATGATTCACTGTGATTATTCTTTGATGTAAACTACATTCCAATGGGTGCCCAAAGTGATGTATATATGCTTCATGGTATTCACAATGCTGCTTACTGCATGCAAAGTTCATTTTACCCAGATATTCAAAAAATATCTCGAAACAGAAGGACAAAACAGTTAAAGGATCTCCCACAGATAGTCCCCAGGAAAGAGGATTGACCTGTTCCAGATCAATGTCAAATCTTTTGGATGGTGTTGCCCCATTGCAATGTAGCAATTATGGATTACAGTTTGAATATTAAATTTAAAATGCATTACTTTGACACAGTGGAATCTCATTAGGCATAGTGAATACAAACAAGACATTGGGTAGGGAAAATATACTTCCCTACATCTCAGTAATCAGTCTGTGAAAAATATTCTGAGAAATATAGAGGAAGCTGACAATAGTATCTTTGCTACAGATACAGCTGTCCTTCTACATTTATTACTCTGGTGCTGAAGTCAATGGGAAGTCTGCCAGAATAAGAAAGGAGCTAGGACTGCAGGATCTGGTCCTTATGTGTAAGCTTAATCATTTTCTTCCATCTGCTATGGATCAGAAATGTGGACTCTGCACAAAGGCTGAAGGGGGGGGGAGGCGACTTTCAGAGGTAATAGGCAACAGACATGTTTTTGATGGCAAAGGAAAGAGCTGTGCCCTCCATTTAAACTACCTGCCTGTGATTACAAAGTTATAATATCCTACCCATATAAGATCCTTAATGATTCTTCAGGGAAATTCATGAGAAAGGCAGAAGTGAATCATGAGGCTCTTGCAATTGTCAACAGTCTTCAGGAGACTGCTGGAGTCCAGAGAGTGCTCTGCAAGGATTTATGCCAAGCAGCACTACGAGGATGCATTCCAAGGCTAGTGGGCATTTTAGTGCATTTAGTTTTGCAGCATTGAGCAGGCCATGGGAAATTTTAAAAGCATTTATAAAGGGTAGGGGAGGTTGGAAACCACAATTAAAAAAAAGAACAAAAATCACACCCTGGTTGGTATGAAAGTATGTAGGATCCATTCAGAAAAAATGATGAAGAAACATTAATACAGATTCCAGAATTACAAGCTGAGATGAATCAGAGCATTTCTGGCCTGCAGACAGTGCTGTTATTAAGAGTTATTGCTCAGTGTAAAGAGCCAAAAAATGTGCTCAGCACTGTATGAGCTGCAAATAAAGACAATCCCTGCTGGAGGATTTTTCAGTCTAGGATGCTGGTCCTAAGTACTCTCTCTGCAGCCCACTGTGTCTGTGTGAAGGCTGGTTAACTCTCACAGGGCACAGAAGTCCAACCACAGCAAGACTGTCACCACAGGACATGTGACAGACATGTTAAAACATAGGTCCTGATGGGACACCCGATGGCCCGAGGATTCTCTGTGTTAAAACACGAGTGAAAGGCACTGCTGGAAGGTCACACTGGCCTTAAATTGGCAGAATTGCTTCCTGGAAGATCCCCTCGCTTCCTGCTGACTACAGAAGTTCCTGAACACCAGCACACACCCAACGTCAATGCTGCTGTGCCTGACAGTAGGAGACGGATTTTCCTTCCATGACCATATGGTGAGGTTAATACAGTATTTTTGACTGGAAATCTTGAATAAGCATGGCATATACCCAGGAAAAAAATCCTATGACAAAAAGGATCATCCAGTAGTAGTGAAAACACGGTTATTGAAAACGTTGTGGGACGTCCTTGGTCTGTGCATGGTTCCCAGGCGGAACAGATAGACTTCAGCCTTCAGGGAAATCTTGCAAGAATAACAGACCAATAATAAAATGCTGGGTTTTGTTTTTAGTTCATAAGGGGCCTCAGTAGGAAAGTTGAAAACCTGCTGAAAGAGCGTCTTATGAAGCTTTATTAATAAGTTATGCACTGAGTCACTGATTACAGCAGCTCCTGAGAAGAATTCTTAAAATAAAAATGCATTCATTATTATGTCCCTGCTCATGCTTCATGCATCCTGCTCCTTAGATTTTTTGAGGGTTTAACATATTTTATTTAGATTACATAAATGCAGACAGGCATTAGTTCTTTGTTTTGTAAATGGATTAAAATATAGCACACAAATATGTATATATATGCATATCTGAAGTTGACTGAGAGATAATTCATTGACACAGAAAGAATTTGTTTTCTGTACCTCCTACAGTCAGCTTATTTATAACTACTATTTGTGTACCTAGGTTATGTGAGCATGGTGCTTTGCCAAAAAAATTAGTATTCAGCTTTTTTAGGCCCTCATATATAAGCTGTTCTTGAGAGTGAAAACTCCCAGTTTTAGAAAAAAAATTGCATAAATCCAGTGGCTTGCATTACCATCTGCTCAATCATCTTTTCTGGATTGTAAAGTGGAAAATGTCGGATTTATGGAAACCACATGCAAAGATTCATATTTAATTCTGCCAAGTTTTGCTGTCACAGCAGCCTTAAAGCAGATATGCAAGCCACACAAAACTCAGTCATTCTCCTGGTATTTCTGACAAGGATGTATAATCAGGAAAGTGCATCTTTTATTATTAAAGTTTCCTGATAACCTAAAGTGATTAAAGTAATCTTTTATTTCCCAGTGGGTTAGTCCTGTTGAGATTGATTGTGTCACCTTCACAGAGATCTGGCGTATGTCCTGTTTGAAATATAAGGGATGCAGGCAAGTTTATAATACACAGGTCAAATTTCTGCAGTAATTTGGAAATTTGGTCCGAAAACTGCTCCAGGTGTTCCTATTCACACTTCTATTTACTATTTCTGCACCAAAGTAATTGAAACAATGAATATTTATCTTGGATCACTGCAAATATCATGTTACTTTTGTATTGCAATAAGTTCAGGATACAGTATAAGGATCCAGAGTGAAGAACAAAGGAAAAACATTGTAGAGAAACAAACAAAAAAAAAATAAACATCCAGCCATGTCGCATAAGGCAGAATTGTCTCCTTTTATTATTTTTAACAATGTCTCAACTTAGAAAAGAATCACACTGTACAACACTGTTAAGAGAACTCCTGTTCAGAAGTGCTTGCAATATGCATTCAAAAAGACAGGTAAAGAAATGGCACACAATAACTCCACAAGTAGAAGATGCTACATCTCTTTTTTCTGAGGATCGGATTCAGGACTGGCAACACCTTTTCTAGCACAGGAGGAAGAAATCTTAAGTTTCACTTTTTTAATAAAAGACCCCTGACTGGAGCCCAGTGTGGCTGATGGTAGTCATTTCTTGTGAATATTCACGCTGTTTTTAGGAATACTTTCACACAAAGAGAGGAGGGGAAGAACTCCTGCAGAATGTCCTCTGCTGCACCTTATTTCAAAATGAGGCTTCTAGCCCAATTCTGAAATTATTGTTATTCTACTCAGATATTGTCAGAAATCACACAACATTTCCTCGTCAGCTGTGTTGGCAACAGTAGATATGGTGATGTACACTTAAATTTAAAGCTACATGTTTTTTAAAAACAAAGTGGAAAATTGGAGCATTGAACAGACTTGATTTCCAGTATTCAGGATAGAGACTTTATCTCTTTTTCTGATATAATAATACAATTTTTAAGCCTCCAAACCCCACTCTTGCTTTGCATTCACATGATCCGCTGAAGCCACAGAAATGTTTGTTATGAATCAGATCAATGGTCATTGTTATTCACTCTTGTGCAATAAAAAGGATCCGTGCTAGATGTTCCTGAGGAAGGTGTCAGCTTTTCTGAACATGGGATTAGCTTTGCATGCTTTATGTCACGAAACTTGAGGGTCAAAACCTTTTATAAATATTTATCCTGGTTTGTGTAAATAAGACTGACATTCTTCTTTCCACAGTTGTGTAAAGAGTGAGTGAAAATTCTCTTTGAAGAGCCAAATTATAACCTTGCTCTCATGTCTGTGATTTTGTGGAAGACTGATTTTTTTCTGCATTGTGGGAGGGAAAATAGTTCCCTTGACTTCAGCAGACATCCACATTCTGTTGCCATTTAAGCATGATATCCATATCCTCATTTACAGTATCTTCCCTGCCTTTCTATTCCTGTTACGTACCATCAGCCTGACTAAAAGCTCAAACCAAGATTTAGGTTTCAGTCCACCATTAGTTTCACTTCATTCTCACTTTTATTTATACAACGTGAAGGGACTAGGCTGGTAAGAACATGCTGGTGGACCTGGCTGAGATTGGGTGTCCATGCAAAATGTTCTTCCTGTGAATTGCATGGTTGTGCCAGTTACAAACCTGAGCAGAGTGTTTGATCTGAAATGGAGAATTACTAAAGCAAAAAGAGGGAAGGGGATATAGCAACGGTTTGTCTATTTCATGGTTATGTAACTCTTTCCTCTTCAGGGTCATAAGTTTTTTGCAAGACTTTTTACCCATTATACACTCATGTGATATGTGAAATATTTTATCAAAGCAGGTAGACTGTATATTTTTCAGCTCTCTCTCAGACCCATGTTGCAGTCATAGGGAACTTGGGGAACTTCTTGCCTTTCCAAAGGAAGTTTTTATACATATGATCTAAGGGTTTTAGATAGAAGTATTAAGAGAACTGTCAGTACTTTAAAGTAGAAGGACAGGAATGGTAGGATATTCAATTCTAATAGATGGATCCCGTCCCATAGTGACACAGGGAAGTCTTACCACTCATCAAGGATAAATTCAGATTTTTAAATATGGGAACAAATTTGATTATGGGTTCAACAGGGCTCTTTTTCCGTAATGTTGAGGAATACATTCTGTGCAGGTGTCTCCATGAGCAGCTGCAGTGTGAGCTGCAGGTCGAGCTCTGGGATGTGGGAACCCCACACTAAAGGTCATGAGCTGCTGACCTTTTGCACGACAAAAGCCACAGGGACCTGTGGACTGGAAAGGGGACTGGACACTTGGAAACACAGCAGGAGCTGAAGACTCTGGACTTTGGCACGCTGGGACTGTGGGGTATGAAAATCCAGAGTTTCCTTTGTTTGGGGTCCCTGCACGAGCTGTTGAACCAAGATTAAGTTATTTTAAGGATGCAGATGTCTGAGACTCTGCTATGGGAAACCTTGGGTCAGTCTGGTGAGGGGACCCTGTCTGACAGTGAGTATGGGGGTACAGCTGCAAAGGGGCCTCAGTCCCAGCTCAGGTGGTGCAAGAGTGACTGACAAGAGTGGCTCCTGCATGGTCAGACAGGGAAGCTTCCTTAACATTAGTTTGGTAGGGGTCCCTGAAACCCACCTGGATGTTGCCTGATATCTTAAAGACTATTCAGAACAACACAACAGTGTATTATGTGCCTGTCCTGTTTCTGTAAGACTTGCTTTTTTATGTTTAAAGGAAGATTTCAAAAGCTCCAACAAGTTTGCATACTAGAATCACAAAAATAGAAATTACTTTTTTAACAAAGTAAAACGCAGTGTAAACAAAAATGAAAGGAGAAATTCTTCTACAGCCAGTGTGTCTAAATTTGCTATTTCTGGTGTCAGTCCATTCTTATTATTAAATATAAATAAGGTTAAAATAAGCAAGGAGTCCTGAAGGATTTACAAGCTAAATTAGATTTGTGGGGTGATAGGAAAACAAATACAGGCAAAACAGACAACCTCTAAAATTGCTTCTAATGATTAAAAGTACTGAAATAAATACTTCTGGTAGGAAACATTAGGATGAGTATAGCTCATGTGGCACTGGAAAAGAGGAAGAGAAATGTGTACAGGAGACTAAGCCTTAGCATAACCAGACAGCATACGACAGTGATAGTGCTGTTAAATTAGAATGATTGAATTAATGAAAGACAACTTGCTAACATTTAGAATTTTAGAAAGATGAAAATGAAAGAAAAAGCTGACTCCTGGTCTACTGATACAATTGAAATAGAAACATGGAATTCAGTTGCACTTCTGGGAAGCAGAAATACAGTTTTCACGGCAGAGTGGCTGGAGAACAGGTTATGACAGGCAACGTGAGGACTGGTCTCTTTTTTAACATCTGCGACCTGTTGCAAAGCTCAGTCCTTTAGTGTGCCTATGTATGAAAATAGAACACTTTTTAACATATATTATACATTTTAAAGGCTATATATGGAAAATGAGCCTTCTATTGTTTTTGACTAATGCATGCCAAAACAGCTGAGCACTCTACTACAAACACATTCAAGGTCAGGTTGGATGGGGCTCTGAGAAACCTGATCTATTTGAAGATCTGACAGGGTTTTGGGATAGATGACTTTTAAAAGGTCCATTCCAATGCAAACTATTCTATGTTTCTATGAATGCAATTTCTATAAAAAAACTTTACATAACCGCATTTTTTGAGTATTGATGTGCACCTCTTCAGAAAATATCACTTCTGTGGTGCAATTAGAGACAGTGCTAGAGCATTCATCAGTCAGCACCATGTCACTTAACAGTATCAGTTCTGGTAAAGAATTTGCTGGGACTCAGCATTGTCATTCAAGTCTGTGCACTTAGAGTGATGCTATTTTTTCTGCCAAAGCAAGTCCAAACTTGCCAAGGATTTAGTCTGTTAACATGATACTATTAAGAACTGAAACTCATTCAAGTTGGCCAACTCTTTCCAAAACAAAATTCCATGTGTTGGTTTCTGAAATTTGATAGGAGTCAATAATTACCCTCTAGCTTAGGTTGTCTGTTTAAAATTGCCTACTCTTTCTTAACACGGCTCTTTATTACTGGTATCACATGATATGTTTGAACTATTCTTTTATCCATAGGATTTTCTGAATATGTAAAACATTTTGGATCTGATCCAAAATGCCTGGATTACTTGTTGAGTTCCAAATCTTATCTTGACATATAAATCTGAAAAACAAAAAAAATTCAGAGCCTTGTTCAGCTGCAGATGATTCAACTTCCCATTTTCAACTAGTTCTAAATTATTAAGATCTGTGTATAGAATGTGATTATTCTGTCTCTAATAGGGTATATAGAATTTGCACCAGTTGTTACAGCAATTAGATAATTCTTACTAGATTGAATTAATTCAATTACTTGCCATACTTGCACACAAAACCCCTTGTGCCCTTGAATAACCTTAAAACACATCCACTAACCTAAACACATTGCTGTATGTAGGAGATGCAAGGCTGCCACATAGAGCTTTGCAAAAGGGCAGTATAAAGAATGAAGAAATTTTTAAAAAATGTCTTTACTACTCACCGCAAGCCTAGAATAAAACATTTTTCTACTGAGATTTTATGTTCATCTTAAACAGCAATAGCTGGTGGTTTCTCTAATGTGTGTTTAAAATGGGACTAGTTCCCATACCCCAATGTGCTAGATATATCCTGCATCTCTCTTTTAAATAGGGTGAAAAAAGAAGGAGAGTACACAGGGTTTAAGTTTCATAATTATTGTTTTTAAGGCCTTCTTAAAAGACTGAAGGAGAGATCATGTTCTTGTTAAATCTATCAAAGATTAGTAGGTTTAAATCTATACAAAACTGTTTTCTCATGCATTTGAAAATCAGGTCCCAGTAACCTGAGTAAGCCTTACAGATAAAATTAATACTCATAAAATTACCTCTTTAGTTACAGAATGATAATAACCAACAGTACTGTGCACAGCTTTGGGTGAAGTCAGCCAAGTGAACTGAGATATTTCAGTGGGTAACGCACTATTTTGTTCATCCCATGTAGTGTTTGAGATGTGTTTTTTGTGCAAGGAGTTTTGAAAAATCTCTATTTCGACCTATATCTAAAGCCCCTCTAAATTACTGGAGGTGGTTTGAATTAGATCTGATTTGCCTTGATTCACATATTGGTGCATAAGTAACTTAGAATTATCTCTTTGAACATACTGACCCCACTAACATTCTGAAATAGAAATCTGAAAAAATTCCCATAGAACAGGCTTTCACTAGAAATGCTGGACTGTGTATTTAAGATAATACAAAATATTAAACCCTATATGATATATTTGTTTCATCTGCTTCGGGATTCAGAAGTCGTAAGGAATAGAATCAAACTCAATATAGGCATGATGTTTTTTGAGAACAAGGAACAAACAAAAATAATGGTAGGAAAACACACTAGTGTAAGATATCCTAGAAAGGTCTCCAGCTAAAGCAGAGACCATCATCACAGATAATCATGTCTGTGTGTGTTCTCAGCTATTGTGTGTAAGCTAAAAGCCTAATGCAATTTTTGGATGCATAAATGGTGGTATCTAGAAATTAGGAAATGACCTTTCCTCTGCACACAGAGTTGGTAAGATTTTTACCAGACTTTTGTATCCATTACTAATGTGAAAAAGTCTGGGAATCATAGAACCTTCAAGAAGTTTTCAAAGAGAGTCACTATTTTTTTTTCCCCAGAGGAATTCAGTCTTTTCAGCTACTTGAAGAAAAAGTTGAGAGAAGGGAAAGCTTGATTATATAAATATAGGGTGCTCAGATGTGGCAGAATTATCCAAAAGGAAGGCACCATTCTGCAGAGACATTAACAACAGGAACTTCAGAGCTGGAAATTGAGGTTCGACAGATTCATCCTAGCAATCTCACGGTACAAGGGGTGAGGGCAGACCTGGAGCCACCTGTCAGAGGAAGTGGTGACTCCCCAGAGGGATGAGATTTGTCTGTAGCTGCATCCCAGAAGCTGCTTCCAACACACAGGTAGGATGTGAGTTTGGGCCCCTGACCTGATCTAGGGTATAATCCTGATTTTCTGCATCCTGTAGGCCAGGATCCAGACCCTAGACTGGTGAATAGCATGAGATTGGTCTCTCCTCCTAATGAAGTTTAGATGTCCAAAGTAAGAGGACACTCATAATTCATTCGTAACACTGAGCAGAAGGAGTCTACTTTATTTGACCCTTATTGGCTAGCCTGTGTTTTGGCTAGCTTAGTCTGCTTCTGGGGAGGGTGTATTGGGTTTGACTTCAGCGGGTGAGAGGAATCATGATATTAGAACTTAGAGTGAACTCTACAGATGTAAAGATCTAGCGTATGTTCTCTAGTTATCCTCCAAATATATTGATAAAACTATTTAACATGAAGATCAAGAAAAGAAAGTATTTCTTTTGACTCTATTGTACTGGTACTTTGTAGCAATTGTTCTATTCCACTTTCTAAATGTGTGCGGCGTCTAACACAGTAAAGCAATAGTGTTAGCTGGAAACAATCCAACAACTATGTATATATATATGTATGTATATGTATATGTATCTGATGTATATGCATATATATATATTTCTAATGACAGGCAAATGCATTTTGAAAATATGATTTCTTCAATGGAATATGAAAAATGTTGGTACTTAAAGATGCATTAAAGTATTGCAATATTTAGCATGCATATTGATTTTGAGGATCATAATATATAGTAACTCTGGTTCACTGTAGATACGACAAAGTGATTTTCATATTAGCTTTGTTAAATGTGATGCATGCACACACCAGCTTTTATTTGACTGAGAAATTACATTGATTTCCAGAATAAGATGGATGTAATCTTTGTAATCAAGAATGGTCATGGGAATCTCAGTTTTATATTTCTTCACTTATGGGAAAGCTTATTTTCACATACATATTAATCACATTAGGTATGTGATAATACATTCGCCAGTGTTAAAATGAATTCCTGGGAAACTTGTGAACAGACAAGACACCAAACTGAATTTAAAGAAAAGGGTAGTCCTAAAGACAAGAACACCCCCACTTCCCAAAACAAAACCAATCCACACCTCAAATTCTTGGCAGGGTATCACCACGGTGAGATTTGTCTCAGTGACAGGCAGAGCTCAGCTGGTACTGGCAACTAGCTGATCTAACACCAATCCTGTTTACTCTGCACGAGACATTTACACACACATTTTACTAGCGGTAAGAAATGCCCTGCCACCTTCCCAGGAGTTTGAACTAATAAGTGGATATAATCTGCATTTTATAGAAATTAAAGGAATAAACACAATACAGTAACTAATCTGAGTCCACGCTGGTGACATTGCAGCCCTGCCTATGTGCTGGTGAGATTATCAGTATACAATCTGGGGATGCAGAAGCAGTGTTTGTTTACAGAAGCATGTTGAATTCATCAGATCATCTAGTCTCTTGGTTTTGTTTCTCACATTTACTCCTTCTTTCCCCTGTTAAATAATTGTCTTCCTTTCATGCTTTCTTTTGAATAAAGCTAAGTGGAGGTAAAAGGAAACCACAATAACATGTGCAATGTGGGAAAAATCATATGACCAAATAATTCAATCACAGTTTTCACAAAGGATGAACTAGTTAGATAATGATAAATCAGTCCTAGAAAGACAATAAAATAATGCTTGAATCCTCTAATTTTCTTCTAACACATTATGATCTATGATACTGCCACTTTTTGTCACTGTAAGGAAGTATAAGGTAAAACGCTGTTGCAAAAGTGTGTGATACACACTCTACAGTAATTAAGGTGAAACACTGCAGCTAAGGAAAGCTTAAAAGGCGCAGTTTAGCTACAGTTGATCTGATGTCATCCTGAGAGAGTCTAAAATAGGCTTTTTACTGGTAGCTAGTTCTTTGGTACTAGCTAATGTAGTTTTTCCATTGATATTCACTGAAGCATTTGGCATTAGCTTGTGAAGTTATGAGTTATCCCAACTCTCAGAGCAACATCATTCATATAATGCACAATAAAAGTCTGGAAGACTTGAGTGAGAGACACAGGAATATGTATTAGCCATTTACTGATCTGACCGGGCAGAAACAGAATTAACAGGGAGATAATAAAAAAAAGGTTCCTGCAATGGGCTGATACCATATGTCCAATGATTATGAACAGTGCACAAAAATGCTTTTGAACATTCACAATATTGTTTTACTACTACTTCTTCAAAGACCTTTCAAATAATGTCCTTTATTGAGCACCGTCTAGCACTTTTTGAAAAGGCTTCATGTATTCGTTGCTTCCCAGTAAATCCATTTAGTTAGTACCATAAAGAAGAAATCTAATCACTTATTCGGTGGTACTGTGGGGTGGGACGGTGGTTTTAAGACCGTGCGAGTCTTGGGAGTGTCTCCTGAAGCCCAGATCACCAGGCGTCGCTTGCGGTTTTCTGGATCAGGCGTGGCAGCGGTTTTGCCGCCGCTCTCGTGCCACTGCGATTCTAAGGGAGGCGGTGCAGCACCTTTCAAGCAGCACGGGTCTGCTGCGAGGGCTTAAGTCTGCGCAGCTGCGAGAGCAGGCGGTGACAGTGATGCAAAAGAGGTCACTGGAGGTGGCGGTGTCCAAGGAGCGGGCTGGCCCCTGCCTGCCCGCTCTACATCGCTTCTCCTGTCCCCTACCTGCGACTGCAATTGCTGTGCTGTATAGCATCCAGACTGAAGAATAAAAGCAGGAAGGATCTTCAGTTTGGTATTCCACGGCAGTTTAATCTGACTGTGCTTGAAGGGTCCAGAGACCGAAAGTCCCCGCACAATGGGTGTGCAGAGGGTTTTATACAGAGGCAGGCAGAGCTACAGGGGCCAATAAGCTGAAGTCTCAGAGGCAGCATAAGGGAGGGTTAGGGTGCAGGGGCAAATGGGGACAGACTGAGGGAGTGGTTGAGGGAGGAGGACCAACAGGATGTCGAGTGAAACAGAACTTTCCAGAACTGGGGTGTTAACCAGGGAATGACAGGCAGGGGACTGACAACTGGGATGTGAGGCCAATGGGCCAACTGGGGTACAGGAATTAACATAAATTACTAATGCAAGGTATCGTAGGAGGAGGTCTTCTTCTCTCCCTAAGCAGGAGAGTACTGACTTGAATAGGGCTCATCCCACCAATGCACCTTCTGTTGCCCCTGTGGTGGGGGTGCACTGGCCTCCACAAATCACTCCAGGTTTCTGCAGTGTGAGAAGAGATGGTCATTTCCAGACCCTGATTCAGACTGCAAATTGGATCGTTGTTCTCTGGAAGTAGAGCTTTCTGCTCGCTTCCTCTTCATTGATTATGAGACTGAACAGACAAATTAAAGTTAAGCAACATGATTCAAGTTGAGAACTCTAAGTTAAGGCTCATCAACTTCTCCTGTGTCAGTGAAGTGGTAGTAAATGGAAAACCCAGTCCAAGAAAAACACTCCAGGTGAAATCACATTTTACTGCTAATATCTGATATTGAAAAACATTAAAGCTGCTGTTATTGAGGAATGCTATTAGCCTGAGGAATTAGGAATAGAATGAGACAAGGAGCAAGATAACAACGAAACACTGTGATTGCCTTTTTTCAGCAACTAAATAATATTAATACATGGTGGCCCTGGCACATTTTGTTTTCAAGAAGTTCAGAGTCGAGATGCCTGTTAATTTTTCAGCTAACCCCTATAAATTAAGTATTTTTTTCCATTAAAACCTATACTAAAACTGTATAAGGAAATGTATACAGTGACTTCCATAATTTTTGTCCTTTTCCATCCATTCAACATTTCTTCTATAGAGCATATATGAGTTTCCTTTTCCATATTGATCTATTAAGTCCTGTAGGACAGAGTGGATAGAGGTGGCTGGAGTTACTACGTTATCTGCCTGTCTGCATTGCAGTAAGATGGGGCAATATGATTAGATAAAATGAATCCCTTCTTACCTTAACTGTCACAGCACACAATCCACAAAATGTGTCAAGCCTCATTTCAAGAGGCACTAAAAAGCTATGGAATACCATGTTTAAAACTGTTTTTAAAACATTTGAGGAAAGTTTCACTGTAACTAAAAATTATCATGGAACCAATGAAAGTAAAATATATTATTCAGGAAGGAATGACCATTCCCCCTCACTCCGACAGACTAACTGATTTATGCCATAATGACAGAATTAATGAATTGCTTCTTATGTATTTTTTGTTGTCTTGCCTCATTTCCCACAGACCTACTATAAAGCATTGTGTCAGCAAGCTAAAACATTTGGAAAACAACCTTAAGAAATCAAGGAAGCAGAATTAAGGGTCTCTGCTTCCCTACCTGGTCAATGTATCAAGGGATCTCTCCAAAAGCATGGAGGCCACCTTACAGTCTACAGATCAGAAATTAACTTATTTAATCACTGCCCTTCCAGTCTGACAGGCATAATGGGTCTTGCAGATCAGATACACAGCTAAAGTAAGCACTGAAATTTCAAGTACTGTATTAGCCAACTTTTAGGCATCTGTCTGGTACATCTATTCTGGCTTAGGGACCGGTGCTCCTGAACAGTCTTTGAGTGAAATTAGATATTCCAAAATGTAAGCCATCAAAACCTAAAGACCTGTTGTGGATGTAAACCTCTAAGTCTAGCTGTCTGCTTGATGGAGTTAAATCTTGAGTTTGCAGTTCATCTAAACTCTTGCCTACAATGTTACTTGCCTTATGCTGGCTCGGTTATGTGTCTATAAGGACTTAAAAAATCCCTACCTCTACGCTTATTTCATCCTGTACAGAAACTCCTGGTCAACCTTCATCTGGAGAGCAATGGCCCTTTCTAGGTTTTAATACTTCTTTCTCTCAAAGGAAGTAGTAAAATCAGAGAATGGCTTAGGTTGGAAGACACATTAAAGATCACTCAGATCCAATCCCGCTGCCATGGACTGGGACATCTACAACAAGACCAGGTTACTAAGCACCCCATCCAACCTGGCCCTGAACACTTTCAGGGATGGGGCATCCACAGCTTCTCTAGACAACCTGTTTCAGTGCCTCATCACCTTCCCAGTAAAAAAATTTTGCCTAATATCAAATCAAACATACTTCCTTCCAGCTGAAAGCCATTCTGCCTTTTCCTATCACTGCATGTCCTTTTAAAGAGCCCCTTTAGATACTGGAAAGTGTTATGAGTTTTCCCTGGTGTCTTCTTTTCTCTCAGTTGAACAACCCCAACTCTCTCAGCCTGTCTTCATAGCAAAGATGCCCCAGGCCTCTGATAATCTTCATGGCCTCCTTTGGTCTCTCTTCAACATGACCTTTTGGGGCCCCAGAGCTGATGCAGCACTGCAGGTGGGGTCTCACCAGAGCAGAGTAGAGGGACAGAATCATCTCCCTTGACCTGCCCATGCTGCTTTCGATGCAGCCCAGGATACGATTGATTTTTGGGCTGCGAGTGCACTTTGCCAGGTTGTGTTCAGCTTCTCATCAGCCAACACTCCCAAGTGCTTCTCCTCAGGGCTGCTCTCAATCCATTCTCTGCCCAGCCTGTGGTTCTACTTGGCATTGCACCAACCCAGGTACAGGGCCAGGCACTTGGCCTTGTTGAACTTAACATAGTTCGCACAGACCCATCACTCAAGACTGTCAAGGTCTCTCTGGGTAGCATCCCTTCCCTCCAGCATGTTGAGTGAACCACACGGCATGGTGCCATCAGCAAACTTGTTGAAGGAGCACTCAATCCACTGAAAAAGATGCTAAACAGCACTTCTCCCAGTACCAGCCCCTGAGGAATACCGCTTGTTGCTGCTCCCCACTTGGACTGCATTGTCAACTGTCATGGCATTTTTAACTGCTCAATTTGTGTACTAATTGTTTTGAATAGCTAAATAACAATACAGCCTGAGATGCTGAAGAGCTGTTACAACAATTGTGGTTGTTTCTGGCCTCATTGGCAAGCAGGGTGATAATTTTTTCTCTATCAGTCATTGTATGTACACTGTCAAGGTAGAATTGAGTCAGGAACTCCTCTGTTGTAACAAGAAGACCACAAAGATACAGTAACATGTGAACTAAAACAATTCTATCACTTGTGGCGATCAAGGCCTCCACTTACATGTGACTTAACCTGCCTAATTGAACCAAGTTCTCACGTCCTGTGTACCCTGTGCAGAGGAAACAGGCAGTTAGCTGAAGGTCAGCACTCTCATATAACTGTCTCAGTAAGAAGATAAAATCATAATCAAGCTGCTAGTTATTTTAGATAGGAAACTATGAGGACTATTGTAGGCCATGTTTAGGTCATCAGAGGAAGTACTCGAGGAGCACATTTAGTACCTGAAAGGCAAAGTATTAACCCTGCCCTTTCCTGACTCAAATTACAGAAGGCTCTTTCCCTTTCTGTATTTGCTTACAGCTTCTACTTTCATTTTAGACAGAAGAGGGTCTTCATTCTGAAAGATAGTCTGATGCTGTACTTTATAATTTTGCTGTGGATACAGATAATGATTAGTATGCCCATTGTAATGTAAAGCATCATTATTAGCATAGATAGGTAAATAGGATTCAACTCATTAATTTATAGCATAAGGGATTATACAGATTTAGGGAGCACTGTAAGACAATAAAAAAATGAGTGTAAACTAACTGGGGACTGTCATCTACCCTCAGTAGATGTTATCAGAATGGGAAGAAAGCAGCTATGGATGCCAAGGAAATTCTACAAATTCAAAACAGACTGTGGGGTCTTTCCTGGTGAGCTCTGTTGGGATGGAAGAAGGGTGAATGATGCCTTCCCTGAGGGTCTACTCTTTCCTCTGATTATCAGGCATTACTTTATAAAGCAGATGGAAAAAAATCTTAAATTGTCACTACAAATTTGATCTGCATGCCGAAGGCTAGAAACTCTTCCCTCTCTGCAAATAGTCTCTCAGAAAAAGCCAGATTGGTTATGAGCGTATTACCACTATATGTGATTAGTCAGCACAAAGTATATAAAATCCTGTTGGATTGTATTGTCTTCCACAGGAAAGGAGAAAAATGCCCAAAACAGCTGACTAACTCCACATGGGCAGGGACATGGTACTGCCATCAGTTCCTGCATGGCAACAGAGAGATAGGAATGACAGCAATAGCCCAGGAGCAAACAAAAAGAAGCATTATTTTGATTTCTGTAGCCTTCACAAGGCAGTATGGGAATAGGAACAGCCCCGGGCAAATTAAAAAGGAACTCAGTACCTATAGCTGCAATAAAAATATACCGATGTGGGAATAAAGGGGTCTCACCTTAACTCTCCATCTCAGGGAGTCTCGGCTACTGTCAAGCTCCAACTTTTAGGTCTTCTAAATCTGGAGTTGCTTTGCTGATCAGAGACCACCTTTCCACACTTTTGATTTCAGAAGATGGAGCAGTTTTCTTATTCCAAGCACTTATACAATGTGGTTTTTTGGGATTTTTGTGTATGTTGGAGTGGGAGGTTCTGCGCTGTTGTTTCAAGCACTGTAGGTCATGTTTTAAATAGCTACCCCATGGAAACTGGACTTTCTAATTTTACTAAGCAGCCAATGGCAGAATACAATAACTGTAAAAAACCTAGCCATATTTCCCCTTGCAGAACCTGTCTCAGACTCTTTCCCTCTCCAAAACAACAGATACTCTATCATGGCAGTTTTATTCATGTTATGAATCTTTAAACATTCCTTCCTGGGATTTTTTTTTTTCACCAGGAAAGTGAGCAAATTCTGGAACAGGTTACTTGGACAAGGTTTATGTTCTCCATCTGTAGTGATTCCAAACTTGACTGAATATGGCCATGAGAAATATTTGAACCCAGCTTCAAAGCTGGGCCTGCTTTAAGCAGGATGCTAGACCAGATGACCTCCAGAGGTCTCTTCTGGCCTAAATTAATCCATGAATCTATGTGACTGAATGAGATTGGCAATGTGAGCTGAGCATCAGGAAAAGTAAAAGAATAGTAATATCTCCTGAGTCTGGCATCACTTTATTTATAAACTGAACTTCACAGATAATAACTCACCTGAAGGAATATTTGCTGCACCCAACATGAATGACTTTGTATGTTTTTAGAAAATTAAGGAGTGCATTCTGTGTTTGCCATTTCATTCTGAAATTTCATGGGACACTTAGTAGCAGACAAGTGAAAAAACTGGATATTTTTTGCTGAAACTGAGAAAGCAATATGAGTATGTGCCATATGTCACACTGAAATACAAGAGATTTGAGTCATAAGTCATTTTCTATAACTTTTTCCTCTAAACAATAGAGCCTCCTTGGGAAGTTGTGCAATGAGAATACAGTTCATGGTTTCAAAATAATAGTGGGCTAATTAGTTTAAAAAGTGTTCCTACCTCTACTTAACATAGTTCTAAACCCTATCCATGCCGGAAAGAGCACAAAAAGCATACAACAGATGTATCTCAGTGGAATTACATCAGGCATAATAAGTTTACCTAGATTAAATGACTGATAAATGTCATGATGATGTATGACATTATTGATGTAATAAAAACGATTCTAGCCACTAAAAATAAGACATTTTGCACAAAGACTTTATAAACTGCTTATGCTTGAGATTTCAACGAAAGGACCTTTTCCTGGTGTGAAAACCAAACCAAAAAATTCCCTATGAATCCAATTGTGATTATTTAGAACAGGTATTTTTTTTAAAGTATAACAAGATCCTTTTCAGGTTCGGATTGTGACGATTCACATTTGATAGAGTCATAATGAAATTACCATACTCAGCTTGACTGCTGGCACAGTAAATACCGCTCTGAAGGGAAAGTTAGAACATCATGGCAAAGTTTGCAAGCCATCAATGACCTCAGAGGAAGGGCGTTTCTTCCAGTTGTTAAACAAAAACAACTGAAGACTATACACTGGTCCTGGAGGGAACAAAACACTGGGAGTTTCACAAAGCACACTCTAAATATATTAGCTTAGAATATCTTCTTTGTGAAGGAGCTAACTCCATTTTCAGTGTTGGTCTACTGTAGAGAAGGCTTGCTCCAGCATTCCGAAATTTTAGTAAATCTGTGACTTTATCAAATGCAAAACTGATTCAGGCATGGTTGTCTCCACACTGACTCTGCCCCTTTACAGTCCATACCATCAACTGATCCCTCTGCCGTACCCCCACGGGGCCCCACAGAAAAAGAGAAAAAATGCAAAAGCCAATGGTTGAACTAGAAACCAGAAGGCACAAGTTCAAATTATGTTTTGCCACAGGCTTCCTGTGTGATTACAGACTAGTCAGTGTCCCAGGGCTTTAGCAGGGATAAATACAGCTTCTTTGCAACCTTTCATATATTCTACAGAAATGGAAACCAAATTAGTATCCAAGACCTTTCTCCTGTCATGTGTCATGATGATGGAGACATGAAAAAGACATGATCTTTTCTTTTCTTTGAGCACGTCTAGTTGATTTCTCTCTAAATTCTTCTCTGTCTTTCTGCCTTACCCTGCACTAAACTCTGGGCACCCACTGCAGGTTTCTGACAATCCTGTGCATGGAAATGCAAGATGCTGCCCTAAGAAACAATATAAATAGCTTCAAATCTCCATCCCCCTCATTGCACCTTTCAGAAGAAGGTTTTACACTGAAAATTTTTTTTATTTGCAGATTTAGGCAGGACAATCTGGGCCAATGATTTTTGCTTCAAGTAGTTATGAAGGGCAAAAAATTATGTTCAGCTAGGCATCTCATGTTTCTTTCATAAGAGTATCTTTCAGGATTTTATCTGTCCTGGAAAAGGGCAGATTTTTAACTGATTAAAGGGAATAGAAAATGTATCACATTCTACACAAAAACTGTAGGACAACTCCTGAAGTCTATTAACCAGCACTTTGACATTTCTGGTTTTGTGATCCAAGAGCCATGAAGGGAGACTTGGGAAGAAAAAAAAATCTATTTTTATATTAGGTCCTTGCTTCAAGCATTTAGTGAGGAAGATAATTGGTGATTGCTAGTATGAATATCCAGTTTGGAAAAAAGCCTTGTTCTCAAGGGAAGTGTTTTTTAAGATCAATTCTCTTTAAGGAATCTTGAGAGGAACAACTAAAGTAAGCAAATAAGATACCCAAAAATCCACCCCTGTCCTCGAACCGCTGAGGTCCATGTGTTCATCAGATGTACAGTAGTGTTCTCATTATGAATAAAATCATTCAGTGGGTTTCTTCTGCATCCTACACAGATTCCTGTCAACAAAGACAGAATGGAGGGGCTGAAGAGTGCATAATACCAAAGACTTCACCAGATAAGTGCGCAACCAGAAGGCAAAAAATAGGAGCATTAAGTTTTCTTTATCTTTTTTTTTTCTTTAATCTTAGAATGGTCTGAAATGTTTACTTTATTTGGCCCATGAAAACAGACATGGCCTTTGAAAACAACATAAGTGATCAAGATAGCAACAACATGAAGACATGGGTAACACTGCAGCTAAACGTGGCCTGTGTGTGCAGGCACTTCTGGCTGAGCTGGTGGCTTTTATTTCCAAAGCTGCTTTCTCCACAAATACAAAAATAAGCTGGATTGTTCTAGAAAGAGATAAATAGCAAGCTGCAACAGAGCAATTTATTCTGAATATTTTATCCCTTGATTTCTTTAATCTGCTGTTAGTATCTCATGTATCCTTCCATTATTATGTGCCAAACAATGGAAACCTAAAGCCAAAAATGTTACTTATTTTCCTTTGATGTCGTTGAATAAATTAAGATTTTGAAACGTGCCCTAGAGTTGCTATGATTAATATGGATTTTTAAATGCAGCATGTAATAAAACAGCAATAAGTATTTCTTGATTAGAATAATCAGACTGAAGTATTTACGTTGGTCACTGGCCTTTTTACTTTGTGATTTACAGTGCTAAAGAGATTAAGTTTTAATTCCTGTTAAAAGAACAGTTCCTGTGGCAGCATTTTCTAACAGGAGAACACACAGCTCAGTTTTAAAGACTAACATCAGTTTCAAGCCTTGGAAATTCTTTTTCTTTTTACTACTTTGTCAGTGATGTCATGGACTTGCTCTGAGTAGGAGTTTGGACTTTATGGCCTCAAAGGGACTCAAATCAGTTGAAAATTATAATGGGATCAGTGATAGTGACCTTACACAGAGATCCTGGTGAAATGTGAACATGAACTGCCAGTGAAACAGAGTAATGTCTACTTTCTTTCATTTTCAGCTTAATTTAGGTTCTAGAAGTGGATACTGATAAAGTGTTCTCTGGGCTGTGTGCCTTTGTGAAATGCATGTTTAAATGTACGTATAAATACACATACAATTGTGCTCAACATGTGTGTGTCTATATAGATAGATATAAATATTATATATCAAAGGCTAAAAATTACACTACCATCAAAGAAGACATTTAAGTTGGAAAGTTATGCATTCTGTGTTGAGGTAAAACTTAGATGTGTGCAGATGTAAAAGTGCAGAGTTTACTTTTGACAACCAGAAAACAGCATCACGGATTGGCTTGAACTCTGCCTACTTTAGATCAGAACTGGGCACTGTAGGCCAACAGATTGAATACACTTCTTCTATGTGTACATAGCCACATCCAATGTTGATTATAAAATCTTATGAAGGGATTTTGATGAATTATTTGGGGTTTTTAAGAAAACATCAAATTAAATTATCATCTCGGTCAGAATAAAGCTATTTTAAGTCCTCAGCTAACCCACACAGGCTTTTCTAGGCCCCAAAACAAAAAAGGCTATCTCTTATCCTGGTGCAGTAATAACCTCTTAAATTCTCTTTTGAGAACAGCTAGATTCTGTCCAAGCTAGATGCTTTTGCCCAAGAAGCTTATTTCCTCAATTTCTTTGTCTCCTTTCAAGCCAACAGTAGATTTGCAAATCAAAACCAGAAGAGGCATCTGCTGGGTAAGGATTTTTTTCCAGCTGATAAGCCAGTTTAGCTGAGTTAACACCAAATCCATCACATTAAAGATACAGCACTTAAAGGAGGGATATATTTGTGCATCGGATGAAAGAGAGAGATCTATTGTCCTGATCACAAGTTTAGATAAAGTATTTCTACTTCAGTTTAACTGCTGCTTATTGTTAGTGGCAAGTAATTCTCTACCCAGCCCACCCCATGAACACTCAGAAGCCATGAGCACTTATGTTTGCATATAGCCAGCTAAGGAGAACCACATGGCACATCTGCTATGCTTAATATCAAATCACAGAAAGCCTGATGAGTGTAATGAGTAACAAGAAAAAAGAATTAAGAGTTCTTCAAATTGTCCTAGACACATATCCCAAACACTGAAATACACTGCCATGCAGTGTAAAAAAGGAAGCCTTGTACAATTTATATCTGAATGGAAGAGCTTTATTGTCTTTTTATTGTTTTAATGGAGTTTTGTATGTTTATTTGAAGAGATGAAAGATGAAGGAAACTGGAGAAGACGAGCAGAATGCCAAATAGACCACCAGATTAAGGGCTGGAAGCATAGCTGTAAGGAAAACCAAAAGACAGGTATGGATATGCTTTTCTCTGGTTCTGCTAAAGGGACTCGAAGCTGTGAGCAAATAAACTATCTGCTGTTGGACTCTTGTTATAAGGGAAATGGAATTTTATATGTCTTTTGCAAATTAACAGGAGGGCATCTATCACCTGTTTCTATCCTAGCTGCAACTGGCCGTGTCCCAAATTTTAAATAATTGCTTGGGTCAGCAACAATTCACATCAAAATGTTAAAACATAAAAGCCTAATGCTGTGCCCTCTCAGAAGTGTTAGAATATTTTTTATGTAGGTGTTAGAACATTTTTTACATAGGTTTGTACCTGGTTGTTTGCTTTCCATTTGCTATATTAGTCCTTTTTCTTTTAAGTACTGCTTTTTGCATTCATCAAATTATACTCCAAAATATGAGAAGCAGGTCTGACAACTGGTCAAGATAAAAGTGCTTCAATGAAATTTTATGTCATTGCTATAATGGTTAGTATCAGCCACTGTTATTAAGTAGCACACTGTTTTCCCTTTCAAATACTGAATATTAAAAGATACAAATGTTCACACCTTAGTCTGAGTAGGAGATATTTTTTGCAACTATAACATTTTTTTTTTCTCCACTAAAACAGCATTTTATTAAGTTACTTTAACACTCTTTTGAGTAATCCTTCTCATTCCACCTGCAACAAGTTCCTGCTAAGTGACCATGTCAACAACAGCCAGAGCCAAGGTCAGCCACCCCAAGTGGCAAAGAGAGAGTGGTGGTGTTCACAGCACACCCAGCTGTACACCAGTTGATCTTGGGAGGATTTGTTTTTACGAGTGTAAGTCCTGCCATATGGAATATTAATCCAGTTTAAGTAGTTGATGAGGGCAGTGATCTTCTAAAGTTCATTCCAATACATGAAATGGGAACCATTGAGCTAGGTGATGAAAAACCCCAACACACAGAGCAACTTTCATCAGACAAGTCCAATTCTCAAAGAAATAGATAGATTAAGAAAGTTTTGAGGTAACTGATGGTAAAGTTGCCTTCACCACAGTACTAGCACTAACAAGAATTACTGATAAAGGGACACAAAATTATTTTCCAAGTACACATTTTGTATATTTGTATTTTTACTACAACCCTTTGGACCCAAGGAGGAAACTTCTAGGTTTGGTGTGTGATTAATAAAGCTTCCTTGATTTGTCTGGATCTGGAGTGCCAAAAAGACATCTGAGATCTCCAAGAATGTTTGAAGAACATGATGTCCATCCTGAACAAGATTTTTAGAGTCAAGACTGCACTAACACATACATTTTCTTTCTGTTGCATATTCCATATTGATTTTCCTTTCCTGGGCATGTAGTAGTTGAGGACATCAGAAGTAAAGAACTGTACCTTTTATCAAGAGATGAGAACACTGAAAGACCTTGCTGGAATGTTTTTGCCAAATTACAACTGAAACCGCAAAGATACCAAGCTGTTAGTTGTTCTGAAAACATTATTTATTTTTAACAAAATATTACACTAATTGTGTTGGTTTTCTTAATTACAAAAATTGTAATTGAGATGTAAAATAACTAAATGAAATTTTTAATTTCAGCTTTTCTTTTTTTAACCATTAGTACTATGGACATGAAGATATTCAGAACTGTTTATCCCTTTTGCAATCCTTTTCATTTATGATGTTTCAAAATTTTTCCCATGTGAGTACAGATGGGTGGGAAAATGGATAGGCTGTGCTCTGTTTCTTAATTTTTAAAATTTTGATGAAAACTAAACTTGGTCTTTTCAAGGTCAAACATTCTCTTTTACTTTATAAATTTGCTGTAAAACATTCTTGATAAAATTATATAATTTACAAATGTTGAATTTACACTGCTAGCTTTAATGGGAAACAAATTAAAAAAATATATCTGAAAAAGTTCTCAATGAACACACATTTATATTAAATTCTGGGATTGGATTTAGGACAGTGGTAAAATGAAGTCATACGTGAATTGTATTCCTAAATATGTATGTATATGGATTTATGGGAATGGAAATCCATGTTTGAGTCATTTAGAGAAAATGCATGGCAAACAGCAGAGCTCTTCTGTGTTTCATTTATACAGAAATATAGAAAGTGAGATAACACCAGTGAAGTTCCTTTTACTAAAGGAGTGTTAAGCTGCCAAACACCAAATACTCACTGGACTCATTTCTCAGTTGTTCTTGAGTACTTCTGAGTATAGAAAGGTCAAAAAAGTGGTTGTTCCATAAGCAAATGTTTATAATAAATGTTCTTACATATCAAAATTTATTCCAATCTGCAATGAAAAGAATTGATGATACCTCAGAATTGCTGGATGATTCGATTTGTTTCTTGAAATTCTGAAGGAAAGAAACCCCACAATTTTATATAGAAAAACCTAAAAATTTACATTTTTGAAATTTTATTTTAACTTTTTTTAAAAATTCACCTTTCATGAAAGCATTTCAGGGCTACCAAATTTATGTTATGAGACAGGGTGGAGATTTTGGTGTTTTTAACAGCAAAACAAATTCTCAACTGATCTGACTGTATGAAAATATGCAGGCAGCAATAAAATGCTATAGATACTTTAGGAAACTTCCCTAATGCATTGGGAGTGGCCAGTAACCTTCTCAAATTATGAAGAGATAATTCAACTAGTTTTCCATAAATTTACAAGGAGGTAATCAGAAGTAAGAGCGCTCATTCCCAACTGTAGGACCATAAAGCTCTTCCTGTTTAGTGCTACATCCACTGCTGGTTTGCTTAACTATTGTTATATGAAAGCAGTGTCAAATTTTGCCTAGTTTGCAGTAAGACTCCTGCTGCAAGATATGGGGCTTCCTGCCATCCTTTAAGGGAAATTCTAGACTATAGTAATGAGATTTTGTCTTAGATGATCACACAGAATAGCTTTCTTTATGAAATGTAAATTCAAATCAGCTACAGCTTGGGAGCCAGCAGCAGGACTTCCCAAGAAGGACACCTTATGTAACGGAAGGTGTTGAGTCTCCCTCTCTGGAGACATTCAAAACCCACCTGGACCTGCTCCTGTGTGACCTGCTTCAGGTGGCCCGGCCTTGGCAGGAAAGCTGGACTAGAACCTCTGCAGAGGTCTCTTCCAACACTAACAGTTCTGTGATTCTGCAACAAAATGAATGCAAAAGAAAGCAGCTCTCGATGTTATTGGGTGGACTTTATTTCTGACAGGTTTTTCCTCTGTCAAGTAACCAGTAGAAAGAATATTCTAAAACAGACCCTTTTCATGTGATTTAATACACTTCTCAGTCAGGAGAAACAGACAAACTTCATCGTAATTAACCTGCTTTAGCATTTTATGCATTTGGGCCAGACAAAAGCAGTTCAACCCGTATAAAGATAGGTACCTAAATTGTCTGTGGCTCTTCTGCCAAGAAAGGAAAAAGAAAGGATAGTGGGAAATGCAACAGGATAAAGATTCTCAGGAGCCAAGAGGATGTCCAAGCCACAAATACGTTCCAGTAGATCACTAATGAGTGAACATGTCTCATGTCTTACTGCCTGCTATAATCACTCATTTGATTTAAACAACATTTGGTTACAATGTGTGTTTCATTTCCAGAACACGAGTAAAACTCTAGCTGAAAATTATATTCAGCGTTGTCTTTGCTGTCTTGATTAATTTCTAGGCAGGATGACTGTGGTTTGGGTTGCTTTGAGCACTGGCATGAAGAGTTTCCACAGTTTGGCTCGCAGTTTACTATGACCAAGTGTGGTGGCAGCTAGATTCTTTGCTAAAACCTGGTTGAAACTAAAAATGTGATTTCCACAGAAAATACTGACATTTGGGGGTGAGGGGGTGGGGAATGGCAAGCTCCAGCTAAAATTGAAAACGGATCATTTTCTGAACTCTGTGTAAAGGGAGGTTCCAGGGGGTAAAAATTGCTTTGGGAAGAATGAACTGTTGGAGGCTGATTCTGACCAACAACCTAGGTGGTCCCTGGAAACTGGGGACCATGAGATCATCTAATTCAGAAAACCAAAGATAGTCTGAAACATTCACTGCGTTGAAAAGGAAGCCCAGAATCTCTTGATACCAGCAGGGCTTGGTAGGAGGACTGAGAAAATAAAAATTGAAAGCCTCATATCCTTTAAGATTTAAATTTAGTAGTGTGGGGGTTGCCCAAAGTTTCCTGATTCATATCACAGGATGGCCTTGAACTTCAGATCCTGGACTTTGACATTGCTAAATATTATACTAGACAAAAACAGGAATGCAACCCACTTCAGTCACCATGGAAGTTCAGAGCAGGGAGATATGTTGCTGCAAACAAAATATTTGTGAAGACCTTATTTTCAACCCTTAAATATCAGCCAAAACAGGCTCCATCCATTGTTGATGTAAATTGGCTGCTTTCAAGCATATTAAGGACTCTATTCAATTGGTTTTGCATTGCTCTGCATGAGGTATCATTTGAAACTCTTGTATTGTAGGAATCAGTCCAGGGAACACACAACATGAATGTACAGTCCTGCCCACAGCTGTAGAAAGAATGAAATCTTCAAAAATTATGTTTATCTAGAAATCAAGTTCCTTCAGTCCTTCAGAAGAAAAACACCACTCCCTTCACCTTTCAAGAAGCATTTCCCTCCTCCGTTTTTCAAACTTTAATTTAAAAATGCTATTAAATTCTATTTTGTTTGTTGATCTCATTTCCAGAGAACTGACAAGGAAAGCTCTTCAGTAAGTACAAAAAGGAGGGTCGAGTCAAGGAAAATCACTTACCTTTGACTCCTTTCAGTGAAACAACTGAGTCAACTAGTCTAAAACTGAATTTGTTTGCTTGCCAGACTGTGAACAGTAGTTGAAATACATAAAAGTCAGACAGAATAAGTTCTAATCCCAAGGTAGCACAGAGTGGACAGCAATTAGTTAGATTTTAAGATAGGTCAATATGGAAGTAGACCCACTGAAGAGGAAAAGGTCAATTTTTGACAAATAGCAATTCCACTAGCTCTGTGTCTACAGCAGTAAATTGCCTCCACTTCCATTCACTTTTCTTTGGTACTTGTTCCTCTTTCAACTATGAAATAGTTTCTTGTTCAGAAAATTATGGATTGGCTTAGTTTTCAAAGCTACTGCTTTTCACATTAGGCAGTGATGCAGTGAGCAGTGATGAACTTCCTCACCATGGATTGACTTGCAATATTTACCCAGGAATTGACTTTTTGGGGGGATATTGTCTATGCCAGTGCTGTTAGTAAAGCCGTTCCTAGCCTTAGTACCAAGGTAGCCACGTGCTGTGAATGTGCTCCTCTATCTCCAGCTGTGTGCTCTCTTGCAGAGAAGAAACAAGGCAATCACTCAGTTATTCTGATCATATAAGTAAAAAAACTGTCTCCCTGTAGAGAACAATGGGCTTCATTCTTCTCTTCATTATACTGTCCTTTGCTGGGCTGATGCCCCTGAAGCTGTTGCATCACCACAAAACTGGTCCTCTATACATAGAAACAGTCCTGGAAAATCCTGGAAATAATAAAACACTGAAAGGATTCTTTTCTGTATAAAAGCACAGTTAATTCTTTTTAGTATTGTGTTTTTATCATATTTCATCTTGCTGTCTGAACTGCAGAAACATGGAAAAATAGTTGCACGTCTTGACTTTTTTCCCTAGGATACATTCAGCAAAGTGGATTAATGTGTTATATTTTGAAGCCACATTCACTTTTGAAACACCCATTCCCTTACACTTCCACAATGGTGCTGTGCCCAATCCACCTCTAAATATGATAATGATATGTCCTTGATTATTTTCTTATCAGGCAGAAAAATTGTTAATTCTACCCATACTGTATAGTTCAGAGTAAGTATCTAACTTCAGTACTTTCAAGAAGACAATTAGAATTTGCAATGGTATTTAGCTACAATACTTCTGAAATTTTAAAATGTTTAAATTTGTGAGGAAAAAATCTCTAAACAACTGGGGAAAAAAGCATATCTGCAGACAAGTATGCATGCAAACACATGCACATGTATGCATACGCAGATATATATGTGCAGGATTTGTATTGTGTTCCAATATGGAATGAGAAGAGTCTCCAGTATTTGGCTTAAAAATCCTTCCAACACATGGATCTTATTAAAATGTACCTCAGTCTAACTGTGGCTGAGCAAACAAAAGTGGTTCCACATGGCTGATAAAAAGCCTGATCAAGAATAAGAAAGAAAAATGTTTCTACTTGCCTTGCTGCCTCTGGAAATCTGCAGATCGAAGACTGAATTATTTTGCCTCTACTGCAGTGTATGCAGTCACTGAAGTCTGACCATATCTCCATTCAAATGAGAGGGAAAATATCAGATGTATTCAGCCAAACAAAGCCCAGTGATTCCACATTGAAACCTAATAAGAGCAATAGCTATACATGCAAAAGGGAAAACTTTCTTTCCCTCACATCTTGCAATCGGTATCCTTCCCATAACACTGTAAGAGTAAAGAATTTGGACAATAGATTGAGAACCTTTGTTTAGAGCAGTGAGCTTTAAATACTACAACCTCTACCTGTTACGCTAAATAAAGTAAATCACTATATGTTTTATGTGATCCTTCTTAAACTTGCATAGTACTTTTAATAAGGCAGAGAACTTGTAAAACAATTTGTGTGTCCTGCTGGAACATGAAAGGACACCTGTTTGTCAGCACAAAGTACACTGTACAACAGTCTAAATCTGCACTCTTATCTCTCCATTGGATGTAGTTATGGCTGCACACCCAATATATCTCCTCTGAGATATCAGTACTTCCTGACAAAGTACTGCAGCACTGCAGCTTACTGTGCCATGTAGGAGAGAAAATAGCTGATGCCTAATCTGCTGATACAGAAATACAAATAGCTTCTCACATTATACCACTGTTAATATGTGATCAAATATTTCTAAACTTAGATCGTTATAAATAGGGAGTCATAAGGGAGCCTAATAGAGTTATGTAGTACAAGCAAGCTTGTAAGAGACAGGGCAGGCAGCCTCATGAAACGGACTTGTGAAAGGTGGAAGATAGTAATAGATCTACTCATCTCAAATAACATTTTACTTCATATAGGAGTAAAATACCATGACATCAGTGGAGATATTTCTGAAATTAGACACTCCTCAGAAATATTAAAGTTACAGATATAAACCGATTAAAAATAATAGAATCGTGAATAACAATCACAGCAGCTTTTCAAACCAAGCAACTGGGTTTGGTTTTCTTCTTTTAACCACTGAATAAGGCATAAAAGAAAACAAATAGCCAAATTGGGTAGCTTCTGCAATAGACATATAAAATATTAGTGGTCTTTCACCATCTCCAACTTTTCTTACACTTCTTGATCCTTAGGTCCTTTTCTCTCTGCCTCCATCGCCACTGACTGCCTGTTCATTTCTGCCTTCCTGGCTACCTGGAATTGCATTCTTCCTCTTTCACAGGACATCCTTTTCCTAACATTCAGCATGCTTATCCTTGGTCTAGCATTTATGTCATGATTCAAAAGAGAGATAGTGAGAAACAGTGAGGTAAAAAACAGTATGGCGATAGACTAGTGGGGTTTTGATTGGTTGGTTGGTTGGTTGGTTTTGCTTTATCTTCTTCTTCACTGTTCATTCCCAGAAGCCACAATCAGGATGGGTTTTAGGGCCACAGTCAGGAAAGAGTCAAGAGGAGGCTATGAATGGAGCCTTGTAAAGGGTCTCAGGTACTTGCCAAGGGAGAAAGCAGAGGGACTAAAGAGAGGAATTTTAAACAAGGTAGAGTTCTGTCGTCCTGGAAATGCTGAAATCCTGTTCAACTAAAATTCCTTACTTTACTGGCAGGCAAAGTATTAGCTTCCTCAGTGCAATTTAATCATATACAAAGCAACAAAACAAGTGCTGAATCCTGCACCTGGAACAAGGCAACCCTGGATGTACAGACAGACTGGGGAAGGAGATGCTGGAAAGCAGTGCCTCGGAAAGGCACCTGGTGGTCCTGGTCGATGGCAAGTTGAACATGAGCCAGCAGTGCCCTGGAGCCAGGAGGGCCAACCCTGTCCTGGGGGCATCAGGCCCAGCATCACCATCTGGGCAAGGAAGGGGATTGTCCCTCTCTATTCTGCACTGGGGTGGCCTCACCTCGAGTGCTGGGGGTAGTTTTGGGTGCCACAATGTAAGAAAGAGATTAAACTGTTAGAGAGTGTCCAAAGGAGGGTAGCAAGGATGGTGAAGGACTTTGAGGGGAAGACGAGCAGCTGAGGTCACTTGGACTGTTTAGTCTGAGTGAGACTGAGGGAAGACCTCATATAAGCCTACAGTTTCCTTGTGAGGGGAAATGGAGCAGAAGGCATTGACCCCTCCAGGACTCAAGGGATGTCATGAAGCTCTGTCAGAGGAGTTTTGGGTTGGTTATTAGGAAAGATTCTTCACCCAGATGCTGGGCACTGGAACAGGCTCCCCAGTGAAAGTGGTCACAGCACCAGCCTGACAGAACTCAAGAATCATTTGAACAATGCTCTCAGGCACATGGTGTCATTACTGAGGCTGTCTTGTGCAGAGCCAGGAGTTGGACTTTGATGAGCCTTATGGGTCTTTTCCAACTCAGGATATTCTATAAACAAAGGGGAAAATCTGTCCCTATAATCCTACAGGAAGAGTGAACACTATACTCAAGGTGTTGTGTAGGACTAACTAAATGAAAGAGAAAAGCTCTCATTAATGTCTTGTTCACATAAAATCTGGTGATACCTGTGGGATCACAATATTTATTTAGCATCAAACATTGAATACTTCTTTTTCATTGAAGTGACTTCCATATTACTAACTACATGTGAATACACGTTATTTAATTACAATAAATATGCAGTTTTGTCTTTAAATTTCAAACTTAAAATCTTGAAGCTCTAATGAATGTCATTTATCAATTTTGATAAAGATAGAAAGCTTAAAAAAACATAGAAACCCCACAATAATTCTAGATGAGAGTACAAGCTATGTAATGAAGCAGACCCCTTGAAGCAGAAATAACTAAGTTTGAAATATAGTGTAAATTAAGAATTGTTTTTTGGCATGGTCAGAAACATTTATCAGAACTTTCTGCCCACTAGAAAACATTAGTCTGATCTTCTGCCACAGCAGGAGGAATTTTTTCTGCTGGTTGTGCTGAAGAAAATGGGCAGAACACCATGTTTTTATTCTATACTCAGGCTTCAAGGCAGGAGGAAATTCAGAGGGTGCTGGGTTTCCTCCAAAAGAACTCCATCTTCTATCTATTGTCATCAGTGTTAACATATATTATTTTGAGGGAAAAAATAACGAGGATGTGAGCACACCCTAGCCTTCTCTCTTCGAACAAAAGTGGCATCAAAGAAACCCAGTGAAAAAACATGAATCAGATTCATTACCACCAGGTCCCTGAAGTTCATTGATCCACAGGGTTACTGCACACAACCACGAAAGTTAGACAGTTCAGTCTTTATTTCAGCAGTCAGAGGAAATGTGAATTATTAAAGTCTAAAATGTTGTATGATTTTTTTTTAGACAAATCCTTTCTGATCACTGCAAAACTAGATTTGCAACACAACCATGCTGTAACCTGATGGAACCATTGGTATCCTCAAAGACAATATGAGTTTTTGAAGACAAAGACAGTACTAAAACTTATAAGGTCTTTTTAGAACACAAAAATATAAGTTGGCAATGTACAAAGTATCCTATAACACACATGACAAATGGGCTGCAGCTTGTTTTCATCACAGAAATAAAAGGAATGCCAACATCAGTAATGAAAAACACTTATAGAACTGTAAGTTGCCTGGAAACAGATAAATGTATTTAAACTTTCATACTTCCTTGATGAATCTGCAGAGAATATTGGGAGAAAGCAAAAGTAACTTCCATATATGCTTATGTATTGCGTTTACATGTCAAGGTTTTAGTAAGCCAGGGGCATCACTACAGGAGTGGTGAAAAGAGTCCAAGAGTTGGACCCATGTCAGACAGAACCAGTTCTGGATGACTTCAAAATAGATCTACCACCAGGCAAAGCTGAACTCTTCAGCAGTGCTGGTAGCAGCTTTCTGATAACATATTGAAGACACAGTAAAAATGCTGTGGGGGACAGAGGAGTGAGAAAAAATGTGAGAGAAACAACCCTGCAAACCTCAAGGTCAGTGCAGAAGGCGGGCAAGGAGGTGCTCCAGGGGCTGGAGCAGAGATTCCCCTGCAGCCTGTGGCAAAGCTGTGTGCAAGGCAACCTGTCCCAGGGAGGTCCCCAGATCTGGGAGCAGATATGGACTCTGCAGTCCATCAAGGACTACATGCCACAGTACTGGATATTTCCTGAAGGAAGCTGTAGCTCAAGGAGGTTCCATGGTGGAGCACCCTCCAGGCAGGAGTTGCAGCCTGTTGACAGGACCAGGTCTTCTGCAGCACCTGTGACCCCGTGGGTGACCCATGCTGAAGCAGATTGCTCCTGAAGGGCTGCACCTCATGGAAAGGGACCCACGCTAGAGCAATTATTGAAGAATTGCAGCCCACTGGAAGGACCCACATTGGAGCAGTTCATGAAGGACTATCTCCTGTGGGAGCATCCCCATGCTAGAGTAGATGAACAGCATGAGAAGGAAGGACTGACAAAGACAAATTGTTACAAACTCCACAATCTGCCATCCACATTGTCCTGTGGCACCCAGGAAAGGGGAGGAAGAGATAGAAGAGTCAGGAAAAAAGGAATGTAGTTGAGCCTGGAAAGAAAGGGGGTGTGGGGAAAGATGGCTTTCATTTTCATTTTGTTAATCATCAGTATAGTCTATTTCTAATTGGAAATTAGTTAAATTAATCTTCCCTGAGTCAAGTCTGTTTTCCCATAACAGTAATTGATAAATGATTGCCCTGCCCTTATCTCAACCTATAAGCTTTATTCATCTTATTTTCTCCCACTGTCCTGCTGAGGAAGGGGAGTGGGGAAGCAGCCAGCCAAGCTTAACCCACCACAGTATATTTTAGAGATATAAAGAGAAATTAGAATGACAGAACAAAATTAAATAGTTGGCTATATTTACAGTAGAAGTATTTTTCACTGTCCATCTGATTTCAAAGTTTGTTTATAAAGACAATATTAAATAATATCAAACATCATAATCATAGTTATTTGATAAGAATCACAAACCAATTTTTAAATTACATAAGTACAATATTTTTATTTAAAGCATTCAGTCCACATCTGAATAACAACCTAACACAATACCCTGTAAATCATAGGATTCTCTCATTACTATTATAGTTGTGTAATAACTTATAGATCAAATTATACAGGACAGCAACTATAAAACATCTCAACCAATACTGACAGTTCTTACAGAATCCTTATTACTTAAGTAGGAAGAACAAGTGCTATGTCTCTGGTTTGTACATTACAGCTTTTCTGCTATGTTAACAAACTTAACAGTCAAAAGTGACACTTCATATTTTACAGCTGCCATATTTGATCACCTTTAACAAATGTTATGTCTTTCATAAAAAGACGTTACATAAATCAACTTGATCCTTTGAGTATTTATTGAATGCTCTAAGCTTTGTTGAAACCCAGAGCTACAGGACAAGATGGGACCTCAGCAGTTCACCTAGACCACTGACACAATCATCTGAACCTACATGACCTCTCAGACATGCTTTTTTAAAATTACTCAGAGAGATGTCCCAGCCACCCAGGTACTCTCTTACACTTATTCAGTGTGCAGAGGAAGGAGAGGAAAAGACACAAAGAGCCCAGGGATGAAAGTGAAAAGATCAGCAGAGGTTTACCTGTCATTGAGGAACACAAAAATTGTGTACAGGGAAGAGGGAGCAGGAGATATGAGGCACCTACCTTTAGAAAGTGGAATTAAATTACAAAACCAAGGCCTTAGTGTTAATGGTTTAGGATCCTGTATCAGCTCTGCTTACATGTCAGTGATGCCAAAACAGGGGTGGAAATGAAAGGATAATGAACAGAACACTTCTACAGATTGTAGAAATTAAGGTATTTTTTTTAGAGTCTTGACTTAGATGAGTGTTTCAAAGGGAAATATAAACTCAAGATATTGTATTTCCAGTTCAGTTCAATTTTTTTGTGATCTTCATGGACAATTTCTGTGACTTCAAATAAAAATATTTCAGATGCTTCAGGACAATGTCTACTTGGGTGTCACATGGGTTTTTACAAAGATATTTGAAAGCTTCAATGAATGCTCAAAATTCAGAAGTGATAATCTGGAAAGCAAGGTGCAGCTACTCTGTAACCCTCCTGTAAATCTGCATGTGCATCCTGCTCCTTTCATATGGCTTTCAGACACCTTCTGACCTTTCTATAGGATCCATATATTTAGGGAGAGTACAACTCTATGGTGAATTTCATTATGTAAATGTGAAGGGAGGAAATTGCTCTTAGTAATTTTCTAATGATATATTTAAGTTCTAGAAATTTTCATTCATAATTCAAGAGTACAAATATGTCAGACCACCTGACGTTAAATCAACTATGCACGTCTAATAGCAGTTCTGAGCTTCCACAGAATCTGCTACAAGATTAGGACCTATATATAGACCCCAGTTTTCCTGGCATGATATAGGCCTAAAGGCCATGTGATCAGGTGCTGTATTACTCCAACACAAATGGAAGTGGATTAGATTGCTGCACAGCCTCCCTCATGGAGCTGGATAAAAGATCATGCACTTGATGTTTTTGGGCAAGGCTGAGAGGGCACACTGCTCCTGGCATTCCTTTGAGTCAGGGATAGAAAAGCATTGCAGACATTTGAGAAGAGCTCCAAACCTAAGCTGACAATCCTGAAATATCAGCTGACCTAATGCTGACAATGAAGAAACTGTATAATTTTTCTTCTTTTCCGTTTCTCCACAATTTTTATCATACACTTATCTAAGGATGTGAAATTTCAGGAATAGTTTAACATTGCAAAGTGGGGAGAAGATAAAAGCTCTTAACATACAAAAGTATATTAAACTCCAGACTGGAGTCAATCAGTCTGGCAGGGTACTACTGGATTCAGAGGTCAATTTATGCTTACTGGAGGTCAGTAAACTGTTAGGAACACACTTGTGCCCAGGCAACAAAAGGGCTTTACAAACAAAACTGATAGGAAAATAGAGAAACTTTGAAAACCCTGAGGAGATTTTAACATTTCAATGGTCCTGAAATCTAACAGGTATTTCCCTCTGGGTTTCAATTTGACCCCAGGATGTCTTGGAATAGATCACCAACTCAAGGATTAGTGCACATATTTCCTCCTCCTCTGTGGGAGCCATTTGTACAGCTGCTGCTTTGGGAAACGTTCAATAATCCTTCATTCTAAAAAGTTATAACCACTCATGGAAGCCAAGAAATGGCTTCTAGGACATGCGCTGCCTCTTTGCTTTGGCTTCCATACCTTTGGTATGCACATGCAAGGCACAGAAAAAAACTTTGTAGCGAGTTTGTCACATTCTAAGAGTGAGAAATCATGGAAATAACAGATTGCAGTTTAATGCTTTTTAATTCCCAAGGCAGAGCACTAACAGGACAGATGTATTCAAAAAAATGAAAGCAGATGAATCTGGAACTGAAACAGGGCCTAACATACGGGAGCAGATAAACCTGTCTATAGAAAATAAGGACACATGGAATTTTGCCAGTAGTCAGCTGAAACTGGCTCTGCTCACAGCCTTGAAATGTATATTCTGTCTCCTCTCCAAGCCTTTCTTTCTGTTTGATCGCTCCTGCTTCCAGTCCAGAAGACTCATCAGATTCCAAGAGACTATTCTGTTGGGGTTGTTTTGCCCACCTAGTAACAGGATGATCTGTAAACCTTATGGGAACCTTACTTTAACTTGGGAGGCAGTCATAGCCCAAACGGAGCTCAGTTTAAAACCCTGAAGTTGACCGAAAAGCTCCCTGTGCCTGAAGCCGAGGCCTGAAATGCATTGAGAAGTCCTGTGCCTGAATGTGGCTCCGGTGGTATGCTTGGTCAAGGAAACATATTGTGGCTTCAGCCAAGCTCCAGCCGAAGCATGCTGTAGGGATCATGGATAAATGAAAAGCCAAATTTCTGAGTGAGTGTTTTTCCAAGCCAAACAAAGCCGCTGAACTTTCTGGGGTTTTCTTGGCACTTCTAGTGCTTTTGGGAATTTGAATGATGCCTGTTCGAGGCTAATTGACTCCCTCTGTATGCTATTGTGATTCTCTAAAAAAGCAGCATTTTTCTCAATCTTTCCGGGGATAGTCATGTTCTTAATAGCAACTGGACAGAACAGGAAATGAAATGGGGTGTTCTACAAGATCAAGATTAATGTCCATGAAAAGAAACCCACACCCCTGGATCACCTCAACAGGTGATGACTCAGTTACGTTAATAATTCATCATAGGATATTATTCTCCTTATTTACACATGGTACTCCCATTTCCATTTATTTGAGTGGTTTAGCCACAGCAGGAAAGGGGAGATTTAAATCTCTGGTTTCTGCTATGCATGTTTTAAGAAAGAAATTAACTATACTGTACAAGGCAAAAGAACTCTAAGCTACAGAAGCTGACTATGCTGAAAATAAAAGCAGAAGTGGTATCACAGCCGGGACTTGTTATGAACATAACTCACTCTTTATTTTTAAACTTCACGCTTTATAAGACACGACATGATTCAACTTGTTGATGAAGTGGAAATTTTCACTTGGTTTAATTTTGCCAGTTCAGTAAGTTTGCCACCATTGATGCACTTTTGAAAGGAAAAGCCCGACCATCTCAAGGGAGTTTTCTGACTACTATTCCAATCAGTATATTTGATCGTTTTGAGTTTGAACATGGTGCTGAGCTCAAGCTCTTTTTTCCTTGTTATCAAGAAGTTAATGAAAAGTGTTACCAATTTAAAGAATCTAAAACTAATATTTGTTTCACTTAATGAGCCTAACCATATTTAGACTGACCATCCCCTCTTTAAGCAGATCATGTGTCTGGATACTTTGGCATCCTACAGGATGACAGTGCAATCATCTTACCAGTAACTCATGCTAATTAAATTCAGCTAATAAAACTCTGAAAATAATTATTACTAACAATTTTACTGTTGCTTTTGAGATACAAGTGTTAAAAATATTTTTTATTTTACAGAATTCCAAACAGAGCTTCACCACAAGAGCACACATTTATTATTAGACTGTGAGAATGCCCAAAGCGTGCTTGGCTTTTCTGGTTTTCCTTTTCATGCAAAAGAAAATGAAGTGAAAACAAGAAAATTAAAACTCCAGTAACTGCACAAGATAAGGAATTTCTTGTGTCCCTAAGGGCATCCAGACCAAACACCATTATTATTATTATTATTATTATTATGGCATTGCAGCAAATTGAGTGCTGGTTAATTGCTGATTTTCTAACTGATTTTTTTTTTTTTTCTAGCTGGGAGCATGAGGGAGGTGAGAAGAGAATGACTTAAAATTCATAACATTTTCATGACAAAAGAACCCCCAACAGGCAACAGCTGCTTAGAGAAGTGAAAACATTGGATCTTCAGAGGCCATTCAAGCAGGGTATGTTTTTCCTTGGTGAGCTTCTCTCCTAGACTAGCAATGAGCGTAAAGACATCACATGCAGTTGTTGAGAAATGCCAAGAACACATTAAAAGTGCAGGAGTGTATATGCATGAAATCTTGCTAATGGCTGTTATTGCAACCCTCAGTCCTAGGGACATTCCAAAAGTTTTGTGTATTAGACTCTACAATAAACATGAAAGTTATTGTCTAAAAGAAGAAAAAAATGCAACAACCCACCACCAAGAAGGAAATACACATTTATAAATGAGGTATCCTACAAACTGCATTTGCATTTATGTCTGAAAGATAAGGCACAAGATACTGGAGCTAAGGCTCCCCTTTACTGCACTGATTGTGGGTGAGAAGCAGGAAATCCACTTCAGGATAAAGACAGGTAAATAAGTGAATGAAAGACAGAAGTGAACCAAAGCCTCTGCAAGGAAGTAGAAACTTCAGTAGCAGCTGGTTAAAGGCAATGGTGACAGGAAGAGCCAAGGCTGGGCTGCCTCCTCCCCAGGCCAGCACCAGACTGAGCCCCAACGAATTCACTCTGCCAGGGAGGGTCTTTTGAGGAATGCTGAAGCCCAGCTTCTGTATTCCTAATACAACAGATAACTTCTACCCAAGAAATGCTGAAGCACAGAATTGCCCTTTAGGTTTTAGCTGCCCTTTCTTAAGCAGTGTTAAGACTTGTGAAAGCAGAGTGCCTTTCTTTCCTTCATCTTTTCTAGAAGCTTTTCTGGGCCAACTTATCTAGTGCAATGTCTCACCCTAGGTATGTCTCTAATAAATAAAGCAGGAAGTACAGTCACCAGAGATTATGTCCCATAATGTGACTTATAGATAAATAAGACAGTATAGGTGTTAGTGATGCCAGGTTTGGAGTGTCAGCTCACAGAAGCATGATACTTGAGGAAACAAACAGAAGAATGGATCAGGGCTATGGGAAAACACCAAAAAATATTAATCTGCTAAAATATGAGTCTCAGATTTAGGTTTAGCATCACTTAGTGTCATCTCTAAAATATGGACTAGTTGTTTTATTTAAAAGAGAAACTCTCAATGCCTGCCAAAGGTGCCAGCATACCCCTAACCTGAGCTATCATCCTCTTTGCTCTTATGCCAGTCTCACCTTTGCTGTTGCACTGGCAAAGAGGGACAAAACTTGTTTTCCCTCTGTGCTATGTCTCGGTCTAACAAAGAAGTGAGGCACAGATTTTTGAGTATGCAGATAATGCTGCAAAGACATGTTACTGAGCACTTTGCAGAGGAAAGGCACCCTGCCCTGTGAAGTCAGTATGGGTGCCAGGAGCAGGATACTGGAAGTCATACCAGTCACTGGGGCTCTGATTGCCACATGCCTGTATCACCTGAACTCCAGCCTGCACAGAGACAGAACAGAGGCATGACCAAGAAAAAGAGAAATGGTTTTCTGCTGAGAGACAAGGGTGGGAGGACAGAGGGGTGATCACATTAGTGTGTCAGTGTGTCAGATGACAAAGTTTCTGTAAAGGCTGATAAAGTCATAAAAAAACCCTCCAACAGATGGGAAGGGGCTCCTGGAGGTCATCCAGTCCAACCTCCTGCTCAAAGCAGAACTACTTTCAAAGTTAGACCAGGTTGCTTAATGCACTGACAACAGAGAGAGAGAGACTGCCCAGCCTTTGCCCTACAAAATAATGGAAATAGCAGGTAACAGTAGCACATATTCACCTAAATCCATAATTGAATCTCAGGTTCTTATATATTCTTTACTGTTTCACAGCTGGCTTGCAAAGGAAGAGAATTTCTCACTGTGACACACAGCTTATCATCTATAGCTTCGTCCTTTGTTTCTGCAACCTTTCTTCTTGCAGTGTAGGTCATGAATGAAGCAAGAGGAAGTCTGGGAGCTGGACACCTGAGCTCAGACAGGGTTTACCACTGTTCCCTGGTAATCTGCTGCAACTGGAAACAATTCCTAGCCAGAACAAAACCCCTCAATTTGGAAAGCACTGCAGTGTAATTTTCCCCAATTCCTTGGCAGTCCAGTATTTTAAAACCTTTTCCTCTCTATAACACAGGGATTTGCCAGCTTATTCTTCACACACAGCACAGTAAGACATGCAGTGTAACAGGGGAGTGCAGAGGTCTGGCAATGTAAAAGAGGAAGCAATTTAATTAACAGAAACTCTATCCCTTCTTTGATTTTTTCCCTCACTAAAATGTTTAGTCTTGTTTATATGACAAGTTGCTTCTGCTTTCTTGAATACCAGAACAAAGTACTGGTAACCAAAACTTAAATAATAGAGTTAATTACTTAAAAGGAGTAATGAACATTCAGTGATATTGCTAGTGAAAATCATAAAGGACTGGGTTGAAATCTTATGCTTCCAGCAAAGGTGTGGCATGAACAACACTACACTGGGAGTGACTGTGTGACTCAGATGTACAGATCTTTCCTCAATTCCTCTTTGCTTCTGGCACATACTATTTCACTCCTGAGCTACTCCAGTTGTAAAATATGACCCACCCTGCAATGGCTCATCTACTGTTTATATAACCCTTCACTATGCCTGTGTTTTCCAGATATGTTGCAAAGGCAGAGGACAGGAAAGCAAAAGCAAGGACTTCATTTACTTTCCTCTGCCTAGAACAATAGCCAGGTAGTTACCTAGATAACAGCTGGGCATACGTTTTTCAGAAAAAGCTAAAAATTGTATTCAAATTAAGTAAGGGCTGTGAAGGATAAATCATATTTAAAAAGGCAGGCAGAAAAAAACACCAACTCTGAGCTTCAGAGTACAGATAAATGAATATAAGCGAACCATGTTCTCAAAAAGTGAGAAAATATAAATCTGTTTGAAAAAATATAATATTATTGAGCTTAGAAAGTCCAAAAATATTGGGAATTTTCAGTGCTTTACAGATGAAACCCAAGGTTTAATAACTTAAAAAATGAAAATGACATTTAATAGGGATCTCAGAAAAATGAAAGGCTTTCAACCATGTTATAAAAAAAGGTCTATCTGAAATTATTTCACCTGATTTTCAAATTCACAATTCTATCTGTAGAAGCAGGAATAGGAAAGTCTATAAAGGCCGTTTTCTATGTCATATTCAATTGAACCTTTTCCTCACCCCATATCCACTTCTCCCACTGCAAATTAATTTGACAGGTTCCTGGCAGGGCTTCAGCAACTTTGCGTTTCTCCGGAATTAGCAAAAATGCTAATTTGGGCAGTTTGCTGCTAGTGCAAGTTTTTTAGCCTGGCTGAAGCTCCAAGGCTATTTGAGATAATATCAAATCAAAGAACAAAGGGGCACCTGTCGTGAGCCCCAAGCGAAGGAAACAGACAGTGCTCGAGGAATTAAAACGAGATTTCTTTACACCAAATGTCGAAGGCTGTAAGCAAAGTGCTGTAGGAACAACTAGGGGTTGCTCTAAATCAGGGTGGACGGGAGGAGGGAAGAGGGAGGGAAATGTGCGGCGTCTCTTTCAAACAAGGGCTGCCGGTGAAAGGGTGGGGATGGCTCCAGATAAGCTTCCTGATCCACTTCCACGGAGACACTGGAAACAATGGGGCGGCAGAGGCATTTGCAGGCAATGGGACACGTACAGCAGCCTACACCCCTTCCTCTCGGATGAGGTTACGGCTGCGCTCATCCGGACAGCCCCGAGCCGGAGACCGCCGGCGTGTCAGGGGCTGTGTCCGGAGCTGACGGCAGCGTGGGCACAGGGCAGCACCCCAGCCCCCAAATCACAGCGGTGGGAAAACAATCCAGCAAAAATCCTACCGGCAATGTGACACAAAGAGCCGTCCCCACCCTCTGATGAGGCTCACAGGTCTGCAGTACCAGTTTGTGGTCCTGCCGGTCATCTTTTCAGAGCAGCCCAAACTGGAGGCTGCTCTAGTCTCCAGACAGGTTTTGTTTGCTTGTTTTTAATATTCATGTCACAGAATTTGGACCCCAGGCAAGACTACGGAGGAAGTAGCTGGTGCTGTACCCTGAGTAGGAGCATCTAGGACATAACACGGGCAGAGCCACACTGTGCAGTCACCTCAGCACAGCACCAGCGCGGGGTCGGCAGCCAGCGCAGGCTGTTCCCACCTAGCTCGGATATTCACGGCAACAACACCCATTACAGTCTGGGGGAAGAAAAGATCCCTTGTAGCTAATAGGTGTTTATCCTCCTCCAAGCTCTGTTTCCCAGGCAAAACTGTCCTGACTGGACAGTTTTAACCCTTTCAGGTAGGTAATAGGGATATTTTCAGCTATAAGTGCAGTATTCACATTATCCAAAACTTACTTGTAAAACTGCATAAATCTCAAAATAAAAAAAGCAAGAACAGTAAGAACTGCATTAGAAAACTCTCCTACCAGAAAAGACTGATCTGTATCTGATATTTCTAAAGGAAGTTATTGCCGAGGAAGTTATTGCACTTTCTTTCATCGCTTGAAAGTAGAATATTTTGAAATGGAAATGGCAAGAAGAAAATAAGATCCAAATATGACCGCCTTTTCTTCCATTATGTGCTGCAGTTCCTCTAAAGTGTCATTGATATATGTAGGCTGAATTAAAATCTAGAGCAAAATGTCACAGGTAGCCAAATTTAAGCTCTGACCATTTCTCTAAATGTGTAGTATACCAGGGATTTTTATTAATAGTGAACTACTTCACAGATTTATAAAATAAAAACTAAACTAAACTAAAATATGTCAATATTTTCCACCGGCATCTCTCAGACAAAACAACTGTCACCCCAAAACATGTATACATACGTACACAGACACACACAAACCTGAAGATTACTTTATTCTTTTTCATTTCAGCTAATGTTCTCAGTGAAGTTTCACAAATCCCCATGCAAATGAAGGTATTTTCCTCCTGTAAAACATACGGTTATATTGTGGAAATCTCTTGACACTGGATATTGTGTGATGGTTTACACTGTTTGCATCCTCAGGCTTCATGAACAGGAAAGAGTGGTTTAGGGAAGTCTCACTATATTCTTACGCTGTTCTTATGTGCCTGCCTGGTCAAGGTCAGGGGAACTGATTGGGGTCTACCTGTGGCCATCCTTTTGTCAGGTGATACCAGAGCTCTAACGAAACTGTAACTGTTCTCACTTTCTATACCAATCTTATTTTAGGTTCTATTTTGGTGTGCATTTTACTTTATAATGAGTGTAAAACCTGTGATTCTCACTGCTCCAGAATCCTTTGGGGATCAGCATGATTTTGGTGTTTGCTTTCAGGCCATCACAGTCATCTTCCTTTGTCTTTACTCAAAACTAATGTCTTACTTGGAAGATTACATGTTCATATGTTACAACACTTATATCTATGGTAATTTTAGATCATAGCAAGCTAGTAAAATAGATAATCCTCATGTTTTGAATCATATGACAAGGAATTATGCCTAATGTTAAAAAGAAACTTTCCTTTGGTCAAGTTACAATATAATTGGCCCTTTGCAGGAATTCTGACGCTTTCTTCCAAAGCACCAGGAATCAACATCAGAAAAGAAATACTGTAAAAGCCTGCTTTTCCAAGGATTAAAATAAAAGCTTGGCGAATATCTCAAGAGACTGAAATAGAAGATAAAATTATACTATAGAAAATGAGATGTAATTTTAAGACAGGCAATGCAAAGTCAGTATCACTCTTTCAAAACTGCCAGGCAATCATGATCTTCAGACTGACTTGGAAAGGAACATTAACTCACCTCAGGCAGAGAATTCTAAGGAAATCTTGTAGGAATGTCTGTCTATTACTGAGGTTAACTGAATTCTAGTGCTGGTATTATCTCTATGAAAAAGGGAAAACAGAGGCATTCTAAGTGTCAAATCAGCCATATATCTTACTTTGACAGGCTATGTGGAGGCCGTATGGAAAAAGTCTTTAACATCTACTGTGAAAAAGGGTTAGAGGTATTCTGTAGATAATGGTTTTTATTATATGGCAAGTTGCATTTTATTATGAAAGTATGAAGAGATTCATATTAAAAATCATGCAGCTTTGGAGGGATGAACTCAAATGTAAACTATTCCAAGAAAACAAAAGAACTCTTTAGGGCATTTGGTATGTAAAATTATATCTGGGAGGTTTGAGACTATGTAAACCTACGTGTAGGGAAAGGAGTTAACAGGAACATGGAAGCAATACTTCAGATCACTTCTTGACTCAAAAGAACCTTCTTGCATAAACTTAAGAAAATTCCAGTAGCAGTCATAGGTGTCAAATTGTCAAAGTCACGTCCATTAGAACAGAAGATCTCTATGTTAGCAGGGAAAAAAGAAATTTCAAAGGATGTCCAAAGAACTTCCACAGCAGACATAAGGCCCTCACAGGCATCCTCTATTTTCCATTTAGGACTGTGCTTCCAAGGCAGAAGCATAACTTGGAGCCTCGAACGGAAGCAAAGTTCATTTCTGGAAGCCCTATCCAGCTGGGGAGAATAATTGCCATGACAACACAAGCAACCTCAACATCAAATGTGATCAACACTCCTGGAGCTCCTGAATCAGGAGCTTGGAATGGAGTTATGAATCTATTGGTTTTACTCTGTAAACCTACTTCCATATTCTGTAACCTGTTATTTGACCTTTATATTAGTAGAAGAAATCAGCACATTTAACCTTTAGCCTTAACTTGCAATAACCATGAAACAACACCCACAGATTACTTTGTTTTAGGGGGAGAGGAGAAAGACCTCATTTGTGAAGCCTCCTCAATTAACCTGACCTCTGGTCTGTGCTTCAAATCACATCAAGCAGGGATCTGACCCTGGCCTCAGGGAAGCACTCAAACGACTAGGCTACTGTGGACTAGCCAGGTTGGAAAAGAAACCTCAAGAAACATCTCCTTAAAGCAAAAAAAATAATGTAAACAAATATTTGTCAAAACAAACAGCCACAAAAAGTTACAGTTTCAACTCATCAGCATTTTTTGAATGAGTGTGGCGGTGCTGCAGCCCCTAGATGTCATCCCCACTGCACCACCAGAATCACCGGCCCAGCCCACATTCTCCATGTGGATCAATGAAGAGACTAGTTGGAACAATTATTCCCCTCAGGACAGTGAGCCTGAGGGGGATGGCGAAGGTGAGGCTGGGGAAATCCCCTATCTCCCCTGATTTTCCCACCCTTTGAGTTCTGTCAGTCAAGTCCTAGTTCCACCCCTTTACCCTCAGATGCATTTTAATATTCAACAGGTTGTTTTAATATTCATATACTGCTGGAAAGCTCTGTTACCCTGTTCTGCTCATTGGTTAATGTAAATGTATTCCCTCCCCCATTCAAAAATTATTGGGCCCCTGTCACCCCTCGTCATTCTCCTATTGGTTGGAACCCTGGATCCTTCCCTTGTTCTGCCCCTCCTACCCTCTTTAAAATTCCCTGTCACGTACCCTCTTGGCTCTCCTCTGTAGCTCCCACATCTAGTTACCTTGTATGCCCCAGTGACTACTATAAACGCTGTGGTGTTCGCTACAAGAGACTCCCTCCGCCTCTTTATCTCATGCTTGCTAGAATAACATCGGCTGCTGCTGCTCCCCGGCAAGGGACTGACAGGCTTGGGAGAAGTGCCGGCGGACCTGCAGGCAGGCAGGCAGGCAGGTCAGGATGGCTGAGCAGCCAAGCGCTTTATCTGTCACCTTTGCTGACCAGCAGATAAGTGGTCAGTAGCGTACCGCGACAAATGAAAACAAATTTTGTAGAACTATCCCACCCAGTTCTAGCTGCTCTTCCTATCATAGGTACAGACTAAAATGAGACAGAAAGCATTTCTGAGGAAAACTCATCTACAGACAGATGGCTCAGCTGTGACCCAGATTCTTTCCACACCAGTGGAAACCTGAAATAACCCTATGGAGTACAGAAAGACAAAAACCACTCTGGTACCTCAGCTGTAACAGGACTAGTGGTTCAAGAACCACAGCCTGGATTCTTTATATTTTTCTATTACTAATGCATGTTTCTTACAAACTCTGGAAGAATCTTGTACTTCCCACACTATGCACAACTCATTGGGGAGGGCAAAGGAGGTAAGGATGTCAATGGCAGAATCCATGCACGTGCCCTGACAGTTAAGTAGTTCTGCCTTGAGATAGCATTTGTATACAAAAGACCTATTACAAAAAATGTCTTTTTCTACTGAAGTCATCACTAAGTTCTGTTTAATCAGCCAACTATCAGTTTTATAGGCATGCTATCTTAATTTAAGAAAACCAGTGATGACATATTTTTATTCACAGAACTGGATGATCTTTCCAGAGTATTCCAACCTGTGGCCCAGAATAGAATGAATAGCATTTTCAATGACCTTAAACTGGCATGCCAGGAAGAAATTCAGCACTGGAAAGATGGATTTTACTTCACAATAAAAGGAAATTCTGCATGTTTTTCATGTGTATGAACTCTGCTTCTACTCACGGTACTGTGAAAAGCACTATCTAAATTGATAATAGATTCTTCTATTCTAATCATTTCTATCTCTGTGTTGTTTGGCAACCATTGATAACATTTGACATCCTTTTACTAATTGAGGAAAAAAAAGAAGAAAAAAATCAAGAGACCTCCACTGTACTAGTTACCAAATTTAAATGATAAAAAACCCCTAGAGCAACAAACCCTAACTATTCTTCATCTTCCTGATTCCCTGCTAGTCTGCTTAAATGATGGCCTTTGCAGCTGAAAAAACGAAGTGTAAGAAGCATATTTATGCAGTTGCATCCAAGTTACCTTAACATCTGTTTCTGTGGCTGAGATTGTCCCAGTCCTTAGCAGTTTGTCACATACTGTCTACATATTGTTCCTGCTAGGTCTAGCCCCAAAAGCAAGTTTAAATAATGCCAACTAGATCAAGACTCCATGTAGAATATTTCCAGAAGGAAAGATGATCCCCTTTTTTATTCTCTGTTGTGTGAGTGGTCTAAGGTTCTTTCTGCCTAGAGGTAGCTATGAAACCCCCAAATGAAAAACTGCATTTTTGTTCAAGAGGTATAGGAAAGCTAGGTGAAGGGTACACTTGTTTCAGGAGGTTCTTTTTAAGTTCTTTCACCTTGGGTTGAATAGCAAAATATTCATTGCAGCAAAAGAGACTGGATAGCGACAAAGAGGACTCAAAAATTACCTTTTAAGGACAACTATAGGAAGACAAAGGCTGACTCTCAGCTCTGGATCCTATAGAACATACAAATTCTGGGAGGGCAACTCAGTTCCAAAGTCTGATGACTCAAATGTCTACACATGAACCAGTTTCTAAACTCCTGATGCAATCAATAATGTTTAAAGAGAAATTTCAGTCATCCTGAAGCAGACATCTACCCTGATTAGCTGAAGACCAGTTTAGACTTTGCTGTGTATAACACAATCTGAGAGAGCAAGATCAGCTGTAGAAAGTCACTGTGTCCTATTCTGCATGTGCAGCCTCTCAGATCACTGCCCTGGCTTTTCTCACCTTGTAGTTAAAGAGGAGCTTACACCACTTCCTCCTCCTTGTGCGTTTGTAGGGATCAACATGGTGTGCATGAGCAGTGAACACCTACCCAGCTAGGTTGGGAAGCAAAATAAGATACAACACCCTAGTTCATTGGTATTGAGGAGGCCTCAGCTGCAGTGAGTCTCAAAGTTGTTAGGACTTTGGGGAAGTGAGAAACAGGTTAAAATTGAGAAAAGTTGAGACCAGATCTTCTACAGTTTGCATTGGTGGGGAGAGGAGAGAAGAAGAGGAATGGAGAAGTCAGGTGACCAGAGCATGTAACACAGTCTGTGATGCAACCACACTTTTCAAGTGCAATGTTCTGAGGTAAAAACCCAGCAATATTAGATTTGCCTATCCTGATGAGATTTTTATTATTTGGTCACATTTGCTGAATTTTGTTATTCCTTATAAAATCTTTAATCCTTGTATGAGATATTTTTAATTATAAATAATTATAATTATACATATTTATGATATATAAATACATTTACAAAAAAAAATCCTTTTTATTAAATAGTGCTAAAAGTGTTTTAATTATTTTGCACATTCTTACAGCATCTTTCAACAATACATGCCATCCCAAAATAGCTTAAGAAAATTTTTAAGATCTATCAATATCTATTTATGATCTTTGATTTGCTTCTGATTTTATGACTGTTTGCAGCAATCCCTCAAAACAAAGCTCCACTCCCCACTGCATCTTGCACTGTCACATAGTCTTTCGTTAATGTATATTGCCACGTAAGTACCTCTTCTTTATTAACAGCATGTACCTCTTTTCTCATAAAAATTTGCTACCTAGGAAAGACAGAAGGTAAATGATTTAACTTGCTTTATTGTAAAACTATTTTTTTGTGTTTGGATGCATGTTTCATACTGTACCCTGTAAAACAACATTCAGTGTGTGTTAAATGTATAACTTCTTGCAGACTTACAGAATAGTAAAAAAGTTGATAAATAAGGACTGTCCTCCTAACATTTCTTAATAAGCCAAGACAAAGGCCTGTTTTCTGCTCAGCTCTACTTCGCACTTGTTAGACCTTCAATAGAAAGTACTAAATCTGGATTAATACCTTTAAACTCCTTTAATTCTCTCTGTAGAGGCAGAGAAGGAAAAAGTCACTGCCACACTAAAGCTGACATCATTTGGGGACAGTGTCTTAGGGAGTTTGCCATTATTAAAACCAAAAATTAAGCCTGTTAAAAGTATCAATGATTTCATTCACCCAGGCTTAACCAAGGTATAGTCCAGTCCAGTTATCACAGAGTCTACTGCAAAATGAGTAAAACACTTTAGCTGTGTGAACATCACTCAGGGAGACATCAAAATTATTTTAGAAAGCTACTCAGGAGAACACCTGCAATCTGTGGGAAGGAGGAACACCTGTTCCAGTCTGATTACCGAGAACAGAAGTCAGCATCTTTCGGTGTGAAACAGCCCTTTCTTCAGATCAAAAGCAAAGCAGAAAGACAGTAAGTTATTTGTGTGGAACTAGCATCAGCACAGAGATAGAAGCAGTGTGTTTGGAAGCATTTGCACTGAAAAAAACCAAACCAAACCCACTTGAAAACAATCCTGAAATGCAGGCTTCTACAATGATTTCAATAGAGCCTTTGTAGTATTACAAAGAAAGAAGTAGACTTCAAGTATAAAACTGGGTTTAATACACAGAAAGTAATTTACTTCTTATTTTTACTCTGTCATCTGAACTCCCCTCCCCCCCCTTTTTTTTTTCTTTTCAGAATTTCACATAGTAAAAGAACTCTAGTGCTATTCATATAGAGTGCAGAATGACACACATTTGAACCAGAAAGGATGAGTCCTTTCCCAAGCATCTTATATTAGAGAGTCACCCTTTTCACCTCTAAAATCAAGCTGCTTGTGATGAGAAATGCTGCAACTCAGGTTAAACAGCACATGAAGTCCCACAGAAGTGTTTATTAGGACTAGTTCATTCAAATCCTCCTGGTACCTTGCATAATATATAAGCTCTCATTGTCAATGTTTTCCCTGAAATACAACTAGCTAAGGAAGCTAAAAATAGCTGGAGTCATTATAAGGCAGCATAAATTTTCAGGTATGTAACTTTTCTTCTCCTCAAATTAATATGTCCCCAGACCAGTCATTTACCACCTGGTGACCTTTTTATCACAAGAATTTGCCTAAGACTAAATTTAAGTTCCTGTCCTATAAAATCATGACAAGTTTTCAGAGATCTCTATTCTCCTTTGTACTGGGGTGAAAGGTGATTTCTTGCTCGAAGAAAGAATAAGGTTGAAGAATGTTCTACAATGGAAGACAAGAAATACCAGTAAAATTTAGCACACTTGTTTATTTTCCCTTCTTTTTAAACCTATCTGCTGGAATCTCCTGTACTTGAAGAGAAGGGCGAGAACCAGATTATGACCATAAATTTATTTAATTGTCTGCAGAGGTTTAACTAACCTTTACAAATTAAGCATTATAAACTTCCAAGATTTTAAGAACACTTGATAAAACAAGATGGGAGAAGAATCTATAGCTCTGTAAGGGGAACAGTCTAGCTTTTTACAAGAAATTATAATGGTAGTTTCAAATAAAATGGGTATAGAAATGAGGAGAATTATGTATAATGCATTTACCATGTGAGCAGCAAAGTACCCTGAAACAGAAAAAATATTCAGAGTGAGTAGTTTAACAGATAAGCTCTTAATGAAAAAGTGGTGATTCCAGTTACCTGTGAAAATGAAATACTATCTTTAACATATGTTATGCAATATGTCAACAGTTGAAATGTGCTCTTTCTTCATCAGTTATTACAGTCAGGATATTTTTAACTGTCCCTAGTACCTGAATGGCTAATATTTAACTAACTCTTTCACTCTGGGAGGTCCCAGATACTTCCAACAAAAGCTAGTAAAGGCAAGCTGGATTTCACATTTCAGCTTGGCCTCTCCTACTTAACATCTAGAATCTCATTTGTAATATTTTCCAGTAGAAGTCTATGCATTTTACATACATACAAAATTAGATAAATATACAAATATATTTGAATCATTATTTTATCAGCATAGTTAAAAACAAAACAAAACAAACAGCCCAGGTGTTAGTACTGTGTCTTCGAGGAAGCATCGATGGAACTGATCATCCCTAAAAGCAAAGTTGTTCTGGATTGCTAATGCTTGCAAAAATTCTGCTATTTTTACCTTCCCTTTTGAATATCCAAACTTTGGGGCAGATGTGACAAAGTAGAGGTAAAGAAAAAGGCTAGAATATTTTTATAAGATTATATTTTAAGGATTTTTTTCAATATTATAAAGACATCTCTACTGTTCCAGCTAACTATATAGTCAACTAACTGCTTCCCTATGTTTTTGATGCCTTCAGTAAATTTAGACTTGGGCACCTCTTTTTTTGAGGCTAGCACAGCAGTGTCTGTGCCCAGCATAAACAGATAAGTATTATGTAGAGCTCATGTCCAGCCTTCCACTTTGTCTCCTTGTGTGCAGGTACTCGATCTGTGGCTGAACTGCCATTTTAGCACATGAATGAGGTGAAAACTCATGCTTTGCAGCCCAAAACAAACACTTTGCTCTTCTAGTCAAGATATATTGAAGTAGTGAACATAACCCTCTGTGTCCTACAAAGTGCGTGTTGTGTTTTCCTCAAAAGTACCCGGGAGAATGTTGTTTATTTCCTGGAGGGTCTCTGAAAGCAGCTGCCTGTGCACTGCGCCCTGTGCCCTTGGCAGGTCAGATGATGCTCTCACAGGGCTGTGCAGGATACAAAAAGAGGAACTTACACTGGCTCCAGTCAAGTTGTCCTCTAACTCAGCGCCTGGTCCCAGGAGGTGGAGAGTCCTGCTGACCTGCCCGTGACTGCAGCCAAATGGCTGGGACAGTGCCAGGAGGAGGACACTTTCTAGGAAGAATCCCAGCTGTGTTGAGCCCTGTTGGGCAGTATCCAAAGGCTCCTGGGATGCCTTCAAGGTGGGGTGCTCTAAAGGGTATGCTGCCCAATATTGACTTCTGGTTTAAGTCATTCAACATTTGGTTGCTATGGTTCTATATTTTTTAATTTTGGATCTTGAGCCTCCTTTTCCTCCCTTCTCTCTGTAAGAAAGCTGTGTTCTTTCCACAAATTCCACAAATATGTGTCAGGCCACTTCTTAGCCCTGCTCTTCATGCATAGACTTACCACTAAGAGAACCCATGGACTGGGACTTGACATATATCCAGGGAGTTCAGCCAGGTACACATCAAGTCTACCATCTTCTCTGAATCATCTTTTCAAAGCTCAGATCCCCACATATGATTCACAAACAGAAGAGACATAAGAAGGGCTTTTAGCAAATTAGCTTATTAGTTCCATCCCTCCTCTTCCTAAGCATTCAAGTTATCTGCCCAGATGGCTGTTCACTGAGTCTCATGCCTCCCTCACCATTGTATTTATCAACTATTTAGGTTACAATGGAAAATCCTTTAAGCATGACCTTGTCTCCTGAGGCCCTAACACATTTTAGTACGCCTCAGCATGCAGCCTTATTCCATGAAATGCCATCCATTTCTCTGATAACCACCACACACCTAGAACAAGCAGCTTGCTGAAATGGGATCACTGTACTTTCCTGTATACACAAATAATATTTTCAAGCTAAAGAAAAACAGAACCATATAAAAGAATATATGGTCATGAAAGATACAATTTGCTGTTGTGGGAAATTATACAGTTAAGAAGCCACATATTTATGAATGACTGCCTGTAATTAAATTTTATTCCCTTACTATAAACTTAGGCAGAAATGATTCAGTATCACTTCCAGTTATGGAAGTCATGGAAGGTCAAGGAAAGGTCATGGAAAACCAGAAGAGTTCTGTGAAAAAAAATAAACCCAAACACAACCGAAGCTAAATATTCCAGGAGGTTGACTATTTCCAGGTTCAAATTTTTGATTCAAATGGCACAAGAGGCAAGGATAAAGCAAAACAATGCAAAATCATGGACTTCAGCTTTGTTTTATCTATCTAAATCCATCTTGCAACTGTCCCAAGAAACACAGCATTCAAACCAGAATAATTCTGGTGAAAATACAGAGAGCAAAATAATCTTGCATCACTGAACATAGAATCTTCTTAATTTCTTGCTATTGGCAGATTGAGACACATGGGGGTAGGCTGAAAAACACTAAAGTGCAGAACACTAGTAAATAATCTAAAGAATTTAAAATTAAAAAAAATCAATCAAACCAAAAATCCTAAAATAAGAGTATTATTCCTGGCAGATTAGAGTAGCTAGAAATGCAATGTTGAAGATGAGAGATGGAGCACTTTTACTACTTTAGGGTCCAGATTTCTCTTTCACGAGGACAATATTAGTATCAGTGTGTTAAAATGCCCTGACAAAAATGAATGATTAAGCTTTAGTCCTTTTAACTAGAAGAAGAAAAATGTTAGCTATCTATTTTAATTTTAGATGTAGTTTCTCCTTTACATGGGTTTTAGTCCATATGTAGTCAGGTAACTCAGGCTGTCTAAAGATGACAGATTTGTCATCATTGTGTGATGTTTCCAAGCAGAGGCAGATCTCTCATAGCCTCCTAATGGTAATTCATAAACTGTGGTATATAGCAAAAAATCTAAAAATAAGCAACCTTCTGCTAATTCTTTCATAAGAAATTAAATTTTCTAAACCAAGAAACCTAAAGACTGTAATGAATAGACATTCCTTGACTGTGTGTGTGGCTTTAATGTAAACTGTATGGACTAGTCCTCTGTCACATACTCTTGGACCTTTTTATCAAGCATATGGTGGTTGGTAGAAATGGTTTCTTCAGTTAAAGGGTACTGACAGTAAAACATCAGGTGTAGAACAGGAATGGGAGCAAAGTGAAAATGTAGGTACCTGCAGTGGTGTAACTTCGTTCCCTTTTAATAAAATACCCGTTATGCAGACTACTTGCAGAATAGGATAAACAAAGTGAAGCCTGGTGAGGCAGTGGATAAAAATTCATCACAAGCTCTTAGTACAATACAGTGACAAGTATAATTAATAGGACTGTGTAATGTCCTGAATAATGGAAGAAGGAGAAAGAACGAGGATTAGAAGGACAAGTACAGGAAAGCAAAACACAGTTCTGATGTCCTTGCTTCTTATCTGCATGAGATTGTGGAAACTTTCTCACTGTTCAAGTTTAAAAAAACAAAAACAAAAACACCCAACCAAAAAATGCAAATCAAAACAATGATTGAACAACCATTGACACTTTTGTAGAGGTGTGACCAGTCCTGGTTACAGGTATGAAGTAAGCCTGTATACCACATCCCTGTGTCTCAGCTGGCTTTGACAGCTACACTAAAAAGTATTTAGCTTACACTAAAAAGTATGCTGAAAGCTGAAGATATACAGGAGAGCCACAAAGGCAATGGCTGCAGTGGTGAGTAATTCAGCACAACAGTAGTGGGTCAGTAGGTCAAAGTAGTTCTTACTAACGCCACTATTTCTGTGATAATCTACTTAGGACTAAATTCAAGATTTCCTAAACTATCCTTAACTTTCATGTGATTTGAAGGTGTCTGAAGGATTAGTCTGAACCTGGTGGCCCCACAAAGAAGTAGAATATATTTCATCTGCAACTGGAGCAGATCTTCCTCTTAAATTTCTTCATGGGTGATCTGGTACACATCAAGACTACATTATGAACCTACACTCTTGATCAGGGGGCTGCCTTCAAAATGGCATGTTGCTCCATGTCATCCTAACCTGCACAGCCAAAGTACTTCAGCTACTGAGAAACTTACCTTATATAAAGATTTTGGCCAAGCTTTTCAAAAAGAAGACTTGAAAGAAGACAAGACATATTGTAAAAAGGATATTTTTGTCCTATAAAGCTAAATAATGAAATATTCTTGAATTTATTCAGCAAAAGGCTTGATTATAGCCAGAGACTCCTACTTTAATCATGATGAATACAAATTTAAAATTAAATGAGGTCTTTTTTCATGATCGCCACTCTTGAAACAAATTATTTGATCCCTTAGTATTTAGTTCAAATAGCATTAGCAATCTGATATAGAGACCTGACAACTTTGTCACATTTAGAGGTACATGAGATGAAGTACTCTGCAGTATCTGCATTTGACACTGGATTTGACTGGACTCCCTTTCACTGTCTGGAGCTAACCAAGATCAATTTTCACATTATTCAAATGAAAAATATTCTGGAGGATGTAACTATGAAAGTTTTTCTTTTATTTGGCCCATTAGAGTTCTAGAGGCTTGAAGTAGTGTGTTAGAGTAAGAAGTCAGACCAGAAGGTCTTTACTGGTTCTAACACTGGTTCTATTTACAAATGATCCACATGAAAGACTGTGCAGTGACAGGGAAATCAGGAAAGGTAAAAGTTTTTCTGGAAGACAGAAATTGCAAACCAATGGCACCTCCTGCTTTAGACAGAGGCATCAGCACAATCATCTCCTCTTCTTTAAACAGCATCTAAATATTCTTGAATGCCTTGTTCCCACTCTTTTTTTTTTTTTTTTTTTTTTTTTTTTTTTTTTTTTTTTTTTTTTTATGTAAAATANTTTTTTGCTTTATTTCAGTGAAAAGTTAAAGAGGCTTCAAACTCAACACAAGATTTAATTACTGAAAATATTTGGGGTTTAGGTTTTGTTTCTTTTTTTTGGTGTTTTTTTTTGGTGGGGCTTTGTTGGTGTTTTTTTGGTTGGTTTTGTGGGGGATTTCTTTTGTTCTTAAAAGGAATAAAGGAGCAGAAAGGAACAGTTTCAGGTGAAGTTGAAGTTTTCACAGTTACTTGCATATCTTTAATACAGGGTATAACAAGGCCTTCAGTACCAACTCTCCAAGTACACTCCCTGCTGTGGCATTCTCACTGCCTCAAAATAACTCAGTGTGCAGTGCAGAGATACTAGTCTTTAATTAGAGACCAGAACAGTTTCAACATATGGGTCCAGATTCTATTCAAAGCAACTGTACTACAAGTGCACAATCCACCTTTTGTTGAGTTCAGCAGAAACATAACCTCCTGTCTTCAGTCTGGATATAATACAACCCTCCCAAAAAACAGTATAAGTCATAGTGGGGTGAATAATCAAGACTCAGATAATTAACTAAAATGACTGTTTAGTGAAGTTTGTAAAAATCCTTTCCTTCACCTCTTTATAACCAGGTTGCCAGTCTGAAGCGAGGCCTAGAGGTTCACATTCTGTTCCTATAGGGTTTTCTGGACAACAGTGCAGGAATTTAAAAAGAAAAAAATCTGAAACAATAATGAAGTTTTTGTGTGTGTGTAATCACTATAAAGAAATTTAATTTACAACAAAAGAAAAAGAAAAAGAATCTGCATAACATTAGGATGAAGTAGTGTGGTGTAAGCCTGAAATATCATTAGGCTTTGGTTGTAGTGAGATCAAGGGTAGACCTGCCAAGAAGAGAGAAGCTCTTCCTGCTGCAAGATGCCCATAAGGTCCAGGCTCTGGGTTTGGACATATGTCCCCCCACTTCCTCCTTCCACCCTCGCTCCTCTCCCCAGACTCTCATGTCAAATTAAAGACTTTAAGGAAAAGAAAACCAAGTTGCCTTTGCTTTGGTTTTCTCTACAAAATCCAAGTTGCAGGGTGGCTGTTTTATTTCAGGTCTGGCAGTCCCATCAATTGACCTAAGGGCTTTGGCCAGGACACAGTGAGCTGACACACAGTGTGATGCTCCAAAAAGGCTGCAGGCAAGAGTGCACGGTGGCCGCCTGCCCAACAGTTGTGATTAAGGCGGGTGGGAATGTAGCACATACCAAGGTTTTATTTGAGGAAGTCACAACAAACTCACCAAAAAGATTTGTGTGTTTATTTCCAATTTGACAACTAAAGGTAAAGCAGCTTACAGCTTTGAAAATTCCTGACAGTCTTTATAGAGCAAGTGTGAAGACATTAAAAGCTCCTTTAAACTGGGATGATAGCAGTAAATGAAGGTCTTTTCCTTGCTAGCTGTGTCTGGAAAAAAAGATGGTTCTCTGAGAATGATAAGTCTCCGTCCAGATTAATGAGGTATTTTAGGGTGTCATTATTACATGGCAGGAAATAAAGTGTGCTGGACTGAATGAAGAGAAAAACTTCTCTCCTGAACAACAAATGTGGTATCCAAATCTATCAGAAATGCTACAACTAGTGGTCTGAACAGAAATTTCACAGCAAATAGGATTTAATGGGCTGCTTCATTATTCATATTTCTACTAATGAGTATTGGCTTTGTCTTCCAGACATCCTACCAAAACCTGCAAAATTGTGACTGGTTCCAGCCCAGATCAGCAGGAGGGAGTATGGTCAAGACATTCTGTTATTTGGTATCATGTCACAGCCAGAGGAAGGGGAAAAGGCCTCTTTGTAACTTCCAAGAAGGGGCATGGTTTCCACTTGGGAACAGGAGTGGTGGATGGAGCTGTCAGAGTAGGTGCCACCAGCTCTGGCCACGTTGTATCATGTCTGGTAAGGCTCAGTGACCATTTTGCATACAAACCATCCTCTTGCTTTTTTGTACACTTTCGTTAATCAATATTGCTGCTGTTACTTTTCGTTTTCTTACCTCATTGCTGTTTCTAGTAAATTGTTCTTATCTCAACCTGTAATTTACACCTTTCTGTGTCTCCAGTTCTCAACTCCAGACCTGGAGTGGGAAGGGGAAGGAGAAAGCAGGGGGGGTGAGTGGGTATTGTGTGGTTTTGGAGAGTTAGGAAGGGGGGATCACTAAATTGGGGAGTGCCATTCCTAAACTGTGACACCTGTTCCATGAAAAACCTTCTTAAATAGATCAGTGTATATAAAAGGTTTCCATGATAAAATGCAGCCTTCACAAATTGTCCTAAATTCAGTCTAACCTTTGGATAATAAAGCATGTCCCTTTAATCTCTCTTTTCTTATATCTGCTGTATTACTTGAAGATACTTTTCAGTGAATGCTTACCATAACAAAAAAGAAAAAAAGCAAACAATCTCTACATAGCAGAAAATCAATTCAATTCTAGCCTGATAAAAATTTATCTATGCAACAAATGAGTTTATGATGCTCATTGTGCTTTCACAAGACAAAATCCTTTACCTGGAGAACAGTCTTTTCCCCCTACTGAAAAGCCAAGATAGAAAACGCCTATTACATGAGAGAATTAAGTGAGAAGAGCAGCCTACTATAAAAGCAAGACAAAAAGACAAACAGCCATAGCAATTTTGCAGGGGGAATTTTGTTAGTAACTTAAGAGATGATGACTTCAACATCAGCTTAAAATGATTCACTTTATCTATATCAATCTTTTCCTATGATAAGAGCCTCCATACAATTAAAGCAACTCCATGCTTCTGGAAAACCTTGTAAGATAAAAAAGGCAGAAGATTTTCCTTGCTTGTGGTGATTACCCAGTGAATACACTCAAAGCATCTGAAATGAGAGCCTGCATTTTTCAGCTGTGTTTGTGTTTGTTCGGATACTCATCTGTTCCCTTGTGGTGAAAACACAAAATGTACAGTAATATGTAATGTCATCCTTTAGCCACAACAGTCGTGGCTCATGCCCAAGTAAAGTGTTTCCTTTTGCAAAAGAGACAGCATTCATTTTCTGTACCCCACCTAGTTATTAAATGAAGAGTCATCAGATTTAAGCACCAATTTATCAAGCCTGCTTATCCAAAAGGCACTGCAGGCAGCACAGTGCAGCTGTCCGCACTGTGATCCATCAGTACTGGGTCACTCAACCCAGGACATTTCCATCACTTCTACACACAGGGCACAGAGACCCCATTTGTCACTTGGAGCATTTGTGACTAAGCAGTAGCTGGACTAGGAAGAAGACTTGAGAAGATCAGATCTGACTTGAAAAGATCAGGATGAGACTTAGACTGAAAAGTTCACCCTTGTACTGTGAAGTGACTTCCCATGGGATGTCCTGAAGGGAGTTTCTGCTTATTTTCTTTTTTTAAATATACAATCCTTAACCTCAAGTGAGCTTAGTATTGGCTAATTTGACAAACTAAAAGCAACTCTGATATCAGATATTCCTAACATGTTTTCTCAGAAAGCAAAAAATTCTACTAGTTCTATTTATAGGGCATATGGAAACATAAAACACAGCTCAGATGGTGACATGGACATAGAAGTGCCCATGATGCTGGGAGAGCCACTGCAGCATGCACTGCAGAGTGCCTTGGAATCACAGAATCACAGAATGATTAAGGCTGGAAAGGACCTTAAAGATCCTCTAGTTCCAGCCCCTGTACCATGGTCAAGGACATCTTCTTCAAAATCCCATAGAACCTGACCTTTAATATTTCTAGGGGTGGGGCAGCCAGAATTTCTCTGGAGAAACTTTTCCACTCTCTGAGTAAAGAATTTCTTTCTAACATCTTCATTAGTCAGGCACCAATGGACCAGAAACTACTTTAAAGGTGAGCACTTCAAGTAACAGAAGTAGCTTTTTGGGTGCCATGTGGCCTACAGCACTTTGCACACTTGGTTGGATGAGTGTTTTGCAGGTCAGCCAGGAGGCTTTTATGCCTTGCACAACTATTACCTGTTATAGTCTACCTGGCAATTAAGCAGTGGAGAGCATGGCAAGAAGGGAACAAAATGTAGCACAGAGCAGTAGCTCTCATATTTTTGCTATTACCACAAATTTAGGAATTTGCTCTTGAAGCTCAGGTTTCCAGCTGTTGGAAGTTTTCTGTGTTAAAGTTCAAGTTTTAATGAATATAAGCAATGAAGCAATTTAACTGGAAGAGCCGTATTTGATTTGATAATGTGAGATATTCTCTTCACAGAGCAGAATGCTACTAGATCTTTAACCTAATGCAAGATTTTTTTCCATTATAGTGAAATAATGGAAATCTTAGGAGCATATAATCTGCTTCCAAAGAACCCTTCAAGTCTTTATAAGTTTCTCTCAACTGAACCATTTATGATTCATCCACCATCGGTTTGTTCCTGCTGTGAGTGTTTACCATTTCTATAACTGAACTGCCACATACGCCTGCGTACATCTATATACACACATGCACACACCTGCCTCCTTGGATTTTATTAAAGCAGATGTGCATGAACACATAAAGAGCTGTGCCTGGCACAGCACTCGGGAGCGCTGTCAAACGCACTGGCTAATGGAGAGCGCAGCATATGGTGTGTTAATTGTCTCACACTGGAGCTGAGATGAACAAGTGATTAGGAAGCACATTCAAGCTGACAGTAGTGTATCAGTTCTGGAATCCCAAAGTATGTGGCTCCTTAGCTGGGAATCGGGATAACCTGGAAATGGAAAAGATGCTGAAGCTGTCCTTATCTGGAGGCAGCTTGGACATGCAGCACTTCATTGTAATCACACATAGACCTTAATCTCTTCTTTAACTTTTAAGTGACCCAGAAACTTCTAGTCACTTTCTAGAATTTCAGAAGTAGATGTGCTAGATTGAAAATAGCAGTAATAGCTAAGAAAATAGGTTGGAGATGGGTTTAGCTTCTCTCCCTAACTAATCCATGTTATTCCTCAAACTTTTTTCGTCTTTACTTCCACTACCCTTCTCATCAAGCCCAGGGAGGAACATATCAGTACTAATGACACCATAACCTCTACAATGCCCCCAGTTATCTTTCAGTTCTCACTGGATTCACATATAGAGAACAGCACTATATAGCTAACTCCTCTGCAACAGTCACAGAGATGCTCTTCAGCTATCAAAAGAAAAGGTAAATCTAACAGCATCCCATTCAGAAGCTCTGTACTTCTAATTCAGACATACTGAGAGTCAGGGTGAATCAACAATAAAAACAATTTGGAAACAATCGTTCAGCATGTTGGGACACTTTGTCTGGCTATGCCACTTGCTGTAATAAAGAGTTTAGCAGCTCTCACTCCAAGTACTGAAACACTATGACCAATTATTAAAACAAGTGTTTTGCATAGACATTTCAAATAATGGATGTGCTTTTTGTAATTGCTTTGCCTAGTCAGTGGAATGCTGTCATCACTTTTGGCCGCTGGTGCATAAATTTACAAACATCATGCAAATGCACTATTTGTAATAAAACTGACTAATGAACTTTAAAGGCCAATTATTTCTACATGTCTGCTGGCTCACAGTAATCATGCATCATTCAGATTTATACTTACATACTTGCTGTAGTGCAATTTTAATCACTTGTTAATGTACAGATTATAATAAGCATCACGAGCGAGCAAGCTAGAAAGAAAATGGGTTTCTCAGACTTTGAAGGTCTGATACTTCCAAGATTGGGGTAGAAAGCAAAATAGAACTTGGAAGCTCTTTAAAAAAAACCATCACAGTTCAAATTACAGACAGCTCCCAAAATTCAGGTGCAAAGGAGTTGCCACAATATCATCCTGCAGGACTCCAGTGTGTGCCCGTGCCCCAGGCCCCAGGGCAAGCTGGGACACTGCTTGAGGGACTCCTCCTGTGGTGGAGCTGTGCAAGATCTGTGCAGCTCTGTAAGGATGCAGACTGTTCAGCTGATTTCACAAATGGACAGACCACAGACTGTTGTGAGAGAATTTATGACAAATTCATCGGGCCCTTGGTTTTTACAAACAGGTTTTCCAAGTATCTGAATCTGGCATCTTTTTATTTAGGTATTTGTTTTCCTGATGCAGCTCCTACAAAGAGGTTTCGGCAGGTAGGCTGACACTCTGTTGGCCCATTTCCACAGCCAGCTATTCTTTTCATGCATTGACTTTTCTTGCTTCTCTTTGTGCTTCCTCAACCAAATCTGCATTATCCTAGTAGTTGTGACAAAAAAGGGTTATGATAATTAAATGCATAAAGAGATTATCATCAGGAGCTAAAGGCTTTCTGCTGGCCAGAAAAAGATGTCTGAGATTCAAAGCCAGTTCCCTGTTCTCCCTGGTCTCAGACTGGGGGAAATCTGCTGGCCAGACTGGAATTACTGTCAATGATTTACCACCAGCAGAGGAGTGGAGTGAACCTCCTGGGGGCTGCTTCTGACTCTGTCACTGACCTTGGATTAATCCCTTGACTTTTCTACACTTCATCTTACCTATTGCAAGGCTTAACTGTCTAGAGTACAGATTTAGAAGTTTAATTAAGCTCTGCAAAAATTTTAAATCCTTTAATATGAGGCTGTTCTCTTTTTTTCTTTCTTTTCGAATGTCCCCTGCACTGAAAATAACAAGTAAAATATGTAAACAAACACCTATAAGAAAGCTGTTGTGCTGCTCACTTCACTCAGCATTCACTATCTCTCTGCCAAAAATGAGAGTGCAGACCCAATCCTGCTGAGGATGCTGTTTCTGCAGTGAGTGGGGTGGCAGTGAGAGCTTGTCACCTAGCTGATGCTGCATGTTGTGACACTGAAGCCTCCAGGAAATTCTTCAGGAGAACAGTTTGTTAATGTCACCACTAAAAACTCTCATTAGAAAAATCACTGCTAGGAGTAAATGCCTTCTGTCTTTATACCCCTCTTCTCGTCTCCTCAGAGCCTGGTATTTCCACTGGGAGCCAGGGAAGTGCAAGAATCTGTCATATTGTCATAATAGAAAGAATTAGAAGAAGCTGCTAGCTCTTGGAGCATTTCTCTATAATTTTTTTCTCTTTTACCTCATAAAGAAAATGATAAAATTTCACCTCAGGAAAGAGAGGAGGTTAGGAATTCGAGGGTGGAAATATATGAGGATAAATGTCACAGGTTCATTAGAAACCAATGCTAGGAGAATAAGCTAGAAAAGAATTCAGGTGGAAAAGCAATTGAGCCTTTTCAGAAAGCCTCAGGCAAGTGGAAAAACCCTGCCTCAGTAATACACAGAAGATCAAGGGACTCTTAATTTAATCAGTTTTTATGTGATTCATTGGGAATCAAACTGTGCCAGGCCTTGCACAGGCAATTGCCTTGGTGCAACAAGGATAGTTTTAGGGAGGTGAGGGTGGAGGGACATTGCAGATAGGTAAATCTGCTCAGTGTAGCAAGGCCAGGCTGGGTCCTCTAAACCCGACGCCTACTTCTGAAATGTTTCCTCTTCCAGCCCACTGGGCAAATTTCTCTGTTCTCAAAACTCATTCCTCTCCAATTTTATTCAATATCAATGCAAAACCACTCAAGGAGTCTGAGTGACACTTCAAATTAAAATACCAGCAGTGCCTTGACAACCGACAGCCCTGTATTCCCTTATATCTAATCACAGCAGAACTGTCTTACAGTATGCCCGTCACAGCTTCACCATCCTGAGAAAATGCTGATGGAGTAGGCCTCAGGCAAGTGAGAGGTTTGAGCAAGTAAGGACTGGAAACTTTTGCGAACTTTATTCACTGTGACCTTATTTTCTATTGATCTCCCAAACCACAGTTTTCAGTTCTTTCTGGGCATAAATTCAGTTTTTGAAGGGTAACACAGTTCCTGCTACTGCAGAAATGGTCTCTCCAGATTGCTAGCTTCTCTGAATCTCCCTGGAAAGGTTAAACATCACTGCTTTAGTCCTTTCAAGGTCTTCATCTAAACACAGTATAACAGTGGAATCAACAAAGTCCAAAATAAAACGCAATGCATAAACCAACAGCTATCTTTCACAAGGGGCAGGTAATTTCCTTACTCACCAGATCTTCCTGTTTCTAGTAGTTACTTTCCACTTTTTTCTAGGCTCTGTTTTATTAAGTAAGATAAATATCAACTCACATATTTAACTGCTCCCTTCCCTCATATCTTTTCCCCATGAGCTTTCTCCAGATGAACAACAGGGTCTTAAAGTCACCCAGTTTTGTGTTTGTGTGTTAGTCTACTTAGACATGGTCTACATCTATATTTAAAGAGACTTCAGAAAAGGCTTGTTGATGCTAAAAAAAGCGCAGCACACTCCTCTGTTATAGGTCCTACATCTGGCTAACAAGTGGTGCCTTGCTGGGACCTGCTGGAAGCAGTTCCCATGTTAGTGATGCTGTGGCGTGTCTTCTCGTTGGACTTGCCAGAAGGCTTGTCCTCAAAAAAGCACCGAAGAGGACATCCAGTTACTACAGATGTGTTTTAAGACCAACAACAACCCTTGAGACATGGGACATTCATCAAAATAAATTGCAAGGCTCAAAAATGAGTATCCTCTCTAGCTACCTGAAGAAGAGCTCCTTCTCTCCAGTCTTTGCTCCATCCATCAACTTCTGGTAGTTTCCACATTTGCAATAAATTACCCAGTCCCTTCCTGGCCCATAGGAATGGGTTGTCTCTGTCACCTCTGCACTAAAGACATTGCTCTTTGTTCTTCTCATGCATTTCCCATTGTGCTGAAGGTAGGGCAAAGGACAGTGACATTCCCCAGTGCTGCAGGCTTCTCCCTGCTGACCAGGTTCAGATGCCTTTGGTTAACCCAGTTCCTACTGCAGAGGTTTCACCTTCCCCAGACCAAGCATCCAAGACACAGCAGGAAGGCAGTTTCTTGCTTGCTCTCCAGCCACAGCCCTATAGCTGAACCAACATATAGTTATGAATGCAAGCAGGCAAATATGAGTGCTGCCATCCATCTGTAAACCACAATTACAATTTAATTTACTAAGGAAATAAGCTGAGGAAAGAGCAGTTCCTAATGGGTTTGGAAGTGAGCAGGCCTGCAGCAGTGGAGGCTCTGCATGACATCGCTTTGCTCCACAGCAGCTCCCTGGGGAGCACGACAGTATAGTGATGCTTCCGGATCCAGAGCTCAAAACAACACTAGTATTTCTCCTCTTTTTACTGTCTTATCCAAAGGCATGACTTAGAGGATCTGTTGTTTGGCAGACAGAAGCAATACCAATAGGAAGTGAACAATATTAACAATCCTCCCAGCTCTGATAGGGGATTCAGTGTCTCCATTTCTTCACTTCCAGGGGATCCAGATTCTGGGGCAATAAATCCCGTAAACCCTGTCCTAAAGAATCAAACTAAGCAAACCAAACATCCAGGAGAACTAACCAGAGAAAAAAAAAATAAATCTTCTGTATAACCAGTGTATAAAATGCTCTAATAAAGAACACCTTCTTGTTACTATTTTTGAGCTCAGCTTTATACAAACTTTTTTTTTTAAATATTCTTTCACTTCTATTGTTTGCACTGATTATACACTCTTTATGTTCTAAGCTCTCTCTGTTACGTATTTGGAGCCCAATTCTCGTTCCTTACATAATGTCCAGCTTTCCACCAGGGATCCATTATGGTTTGAAGTAATCCTTCTCCCAACACACAGTTATACCACAGCCTCCCAGCGGCAATAACAAGCCAAGGCAGCACACACACTGATTCCACTAACTACTGTTTGTGTGACTCATAAACAACAGCAGCACTAAGATTTTCTCTATTACTATTTGAAAAGACATCCTCTTCCTCTGTGCTATCAACAGAATTGAACATAAATTTAAGAAGTGCCAACAGCATGCCAGCAGCTGCTGCTTTTAGCAGAAATGAGAATGATGCTTCTGATATCACATTTTCTTTTACTTCAGGAAACAGTTTTTAAGTAATTTTTGGCATTCAGAAAAAATATAAAAACATGAAAGAACATAATAAGTGGTTTATGTTTGTTTCCTATTAAAGTAGCTATTTTCGTGTTGCCCTGTGAGGAAAGTTAGTTTGCTATTTTGCTCAGTGGTTGTCTTTTAAAAGGTTCACTCATTTAAGTTTCTGAATAAAAGTGTTTAACAAATCCAAACCCACACCTTTGTTCTCAGGAAGGTACCACAGAGCATGTCAGCTGCCCAAAGGTGCAAACAGCTCCTCTGTTTTGTGACTGTTAACACCTTGGTCTTACACTTGGACATTAATTCGTGGGAGCAGCTAAAAATATGTGTAAAATTTTATTTTATTTTTCCTTTTAAAAAAGTAATACCCAGAGCCACAGTAACATACATTTCAATAGAAACATTTATAGGCCATTCATTTTCCTCTTAAATAACAGCTTTCCAGTTCTTTCTTGCACAAGTGTTTGTTTAATCAAAAGAGTTTATATCAATCTTGCAATGAAAAAAATGCAGTTGGGTACTATACAAGCTACAGAGGGATTCAAGAAGTATTTCTGCCAGCCTTGCATAAAACTTGGAGCATATCAAGAAGGTACTTGCTGGACTGAGCCACAGTGCTCTTCCCAGATCTACTGCTTTAGACTTTAATGACTTCTAGGGGGAAAGGAAGCCCTTGCCATTTTTAAAAAATATGAAATCTCAAAATTTACATCTGTTTATTTAGTAAGACTGGTAGAACAATGGTTTTCACATGCAGCCTCCATAGGATGCACTGGCAGCGCATCGGTGATACCTACATAGAACTGAACAGAGTAGGAAAACAACTCCCTATCTGTCCCAAACTTGTAATTTTAATTTTTTTTTAATGTCCTGGTTTAGACTTGACCAAAAACCACTTCTGAACATTTTTTCCTCAAGAGAGTAATTCCCATGTTGGCAAATATTTTAACTTTTTGTGACACAGAAGCTTAACTTCAAATTTCCATTTGGATTTGGTGATCTTGTTCTTATGTATCTCAGAAAATGCTCTTTACACTGGCTTACTACTCAGGAGTCTCACTCCTTAAAATTTCATCCAGAAATACTATCCCCAAGCTGGCACATGACTCCTGATGACTCGCATCACCACTGCTATGTTCTTGAGGAGAGTTGCAATGACAGTGAATTATTTATTAAGAAAATTGGTTTAAAAAAAGCTGCTGGCAAATGTACAGGTCTGGTCATACACACTCAGCCATGAATGAATAACCTGGCTGAAGATCATCCAAGCTCAGGGAAATCTCTTTTTCCACACAGGGACATGCCAGTGCAGCACTGTCCCTTTTAACTGGCAAGTTTATTTTAGGTCTTCTCAGCTGGCCAGGCTGCTCCTGCAGTTTCCTTACCTAAACCCTAAACCTCTGCTTCTTACCCCCATTTCAATCTTGTTAGGAGAGCACTTTTGCTTTAATTCCATAGCAGGGTCAGCTGTGATCTGTTCTTTGACAAGCCCTCCAGACTTTGTAAAGATAGCAGCTCAATGTTTTGTTTTTTGGATACACTACTGGTACTTATTGTAATGGAGACAAGCTCCAAAATTTGGAGTGGGATTTCTTGGACATCTTGGATTTCTTCTTATGTATATATTTTTTAAAGAAGAGATCAGAAAATGAAGGCATTAGGAAATTTTATTCAACATCGCATTAAAATCTATGTATAAAGCAAGTCTGTGCGGCAGGCAGGAAATTCCACCTCGCAGATCATGTTTCCCTTGCTCAGAACTGTTCCACAGAGCCAGCAAGGGAGCTCCAACCGATGCTTCAGGTAAGCAAGGGATGTGCAAGCAGAGAGGCACTGGGGAGGGCAGGACAGAGCGGGTGGCAGCGGGAACCGTGTGCTGTGCCTGCTGTGCCATTCAGAGCTGCTGGATGCCACTCCCTGCCCTCCAGGGTGGGCTCTGCCCACTGACCCCATCCCATCACACACGTTCTCACTCTTCCTACAGCAGTTTCTGGCTAAAAGCTATTGCACAAAGTTGCAGCTGGACTTTTTATAGCGTTAAGATAAAAAGGAAGAAAGCCTATTGATTTTCACATGATCCTGGCCATTTAAGAGAAGGAGTGGTAGGAGGTTTATTTCTCTCCCCTCTTTTTAAAGTTCAGTCTTTAAATTACTCTTCTAGTAAGTTTGTTTTGGTTCTCTTCTCAAGGTGAGATACCGCAGTAAATTTCCACTCTAAAAGGCTTATAGTACATGAAGTACAGTGGTGTACTGTGCAGACCTCTGCTGAGCATAGCCAACTCACAGCAATAAACTCTTTTGCCTTGAGAAATTCTGCATCTTTATAGGAGAAATACTATCAGGAAGTAGTAAAGGCATGGGATTTAAAAAAAATAATGGAGACTGTCAAAGAGTGTTGAGTGCTAGCAAAATACTTGCAGTGTGAATTGTTAAAAAGTCAGCTAATTTAAATATTAATTTTCTGTAAGAGAGCAAATATCACAGTCTTTAGAATCAATACTGAGTGAAATGAGGCACTAATCATGGTGCTCTGGCATGGCACTTTGCTTATGTCGTCACTCCAATTACAAAACTGAGATGTCTTAGTCTTCTTAGATTTTGTGTTTAGTCGGGACCTAGCTGGAGCTCCATGGGCTTTCCTGCTAACTGATGTCACATCCTTCTCTGGCTGGCTTTGTAGGAGTGACTGCCTGAGGGGAGGGGAGGGGAAGGGGAAAAGGAAGAGGAAGAAGAAGGGGAAGGGGAAGGGAAAGTGGAAGGGAGGATAAAAAAGAAATCAAACCTAAACATTTGAAATTATCAGATATCTGATGGGTATACAAAGGAAAAAGCATTTCAGAGACTGTCCACTTTAATGTGTCCCTATGGGTTTTTTGGGTAGTTTAATTTTCTAAAGTTCATTTTTAACCTTCTGTTCTTATTCATGCTCGGATGCTGCACAAACAATGAAATCTTAGGCAACTACTCAAAAATCTAACAAAAATATAATAACAATTGACACGAACAATGGCTAATAAAAATGAAGTCAGATTCAACTGCCCAAATTCAGTTTGATTATGCCAGTGTAATATTTTGCATTTAAACTAACACAGCTAAATAATATTTAGCTCAGTATTTTTGAAAGTCCTTTGTGGTACATTCTTAAAATGGAAAATCAATGGAAAAAAATGAATTAATGAAAGAAATTAATTAAAAAAAAATTTGTGAGGTAGAGGCCTGATTTATTGGGAAGGAAAAACACAAAAGCTCTGAAACTGTTGTCCTACTGGCTAGGGCATCCACCTGTACAAGGACCAATTAAAGTTATTTCATCAATATGCAAATATAGGAATCAGCTCAGGCAGGTCAGAGGCTGGAGGGACAAGATCCTGAAGCATTGTGTATAGGTTATTGTGGGAGGGACGGCACCCTCACTGTTGGGGCAGTGAAGAGAATTCTGAAGAAATTATTCTCATTATATAGTTTATATTCCCCTGGTGGGGGAAAAGAGACCCCTTCCTGAGGTTCCTTGTGGTTCTCCGTGTTCTGGGCTACCTCGGGACTCCATCTCCCAGCAGGCCATGCGCCTGTCCCATTATCCCCTGGGAAGACCATCACTTACCATCCTGCAACACCGAGGGAGTATAAAAGATACCCTGCGGTGCCCTGGGCCCCCATTTTCTGCACGCTATTCCTTCAACAAGCAGCAAATAAACACCTAAGGAACCCGGCCTCAGAGACTCTTGCACCTTGTCAGCATAAAGGCTGTGCCGCTAAGATAGCAGGTATAGCCCCCGTGAACCAGGGGAACGGGCAGGAACCGCGCCAGAGCGGAACGGAACTAGCAGGCACCGCTCTGGAGCTCCTGGTAACAGGTGGCGGCATGAGCCAGGCGCAGGACAGGTAGCGGCGGAGGCAGCGGCGGCGGAGCCACAGAGCCAGTGCGGCAGCACCCTGGGGCAGGTGAGCAGAGCGCAGGCGGCGACGGCCAGACTTGCTTAGCCCCCCGCGACCCAGGAAGCGGCCCGAAAAGCGGCCACGTGCCTCACGGGCAGCGAACCATCCCCAAACCACGGCATCCATAGCAGGAAACGGCGCAGCCCATCCTACCACGCGAATAAGCGCTCCCCGACTCCTGTGCAGCCTGATCACAGAAGCCCACAGAAAGCACGAACTGCAACAGGTTATTCCCATTTGTTGTCTGAAAGCTGAGTGACACACTTCAACCTTCACGGGCAAAAATAAAACTGTTTTGCCTCTAATTCACCATTTTCTGAAAACACAGTTTGTTTTGCACAATCATATTGACAAACAAACAGCCAGACCTGTTTGCAGAGCACTAGGAGCTCTCCTATGTGGAGTAGTTCCTTCCACTAATAATTTCTCTGAGGGGAAAAAGAGATCTCATACACAATGTACAGATGAGATTGTGTTTCCCTGTCTCTCTAGCACTTGTAATCAAGCTTCCAGTCCTTCCTGTTTTGAAGAGAGCAGTTTGATGCAGCTGTGCTGTTGGAACACAGTGATGTAAATCTGAGCTTGCCTGGCTACTTTGGCCTTTAGCTATAACTGAACAGCACTTTGCTTCTCCAGACCAATGCTGGCTTTTATGTGAGCAATTCTGATGAAGGCTCAGTTACTAGGCTTTTCCAAGATTACTAGGCTATTCTGAAGAAAACTCTCCAAATTTGCTGTTCCTGTTCTCCTTTCCTCACCCAGCAGGAACCCGTTCCTCTGAAACCAAGATTAACAGGGAAAGTTTGGTGTGGATGCCAAAGCAAAAATATTTTTTTTCAAATATTTGCTATGGCAAAGATATGCAGCAGACTGCACATGGCATATAGCATTGATGTTGATTCTTTTCACAAATTCGTTGAAGGAAGCAAGACATATAGTTGTGTATAGGAACAGAACTGTATTTACATGTCAGTCTGGATCTGTTGGGAACCTAATGGGATATCAGTGGCCTTAGCCAGAGCTGACAAAACGTGAGGGAACTAGCACACTCCTTTAGAGTGCAGCATTGTTCACAGGAGTTCCAAAGAACCCTTTCACTCCTGTTTCTCTGTGCCAATAACTCATATCGTAAAGAACTGAACTAGGCCATTACTAAGTGACAGAGAAGAGGGGATGTTGGGGTGGTTCATATAAATAATAAAGGCTTGAGAGCCCCAGAAGGTACCACCGAAGAAGGGGAGTTCTGGTGGAGGGCTCCCGGAACTAAAGAGCTCCCCCCAGAAACAGACATCACAATAGTTTAACCCAAGTTATGACAAGCCTACCCCCAAATCCCCTCATTGGATACCCAGTTGTCAATTAATTTCTGTATACTCCCCAAGTTCTAGTAAGTTCTCCGTTATTCAGTTGGTGATTTGTTCTCCCCTCTTGATTCTCCCCTCTCTCCTCCTTATTCCCCAAGTTATTGGCTCTGTAACCCTGGACTCTCCATAATTCCTCCCCTGTACCCTCACCTGATTGGCTGTTTATTCCCCTTAAAACCCCGTGCCACGGGCGGCTCGGGGCTCCGGTCCCGGGGTTCCCGCTGTGGTAATAAACTGCAGTACGCTCACACCTGGAGTCCCTCCTTTTGTCTTTGGGTCTCCTATGTGTTCCACCGTCCCCTATTCCACGCCAAACCCAGCTTCCCACCGGTGGGGCCAAACTTGAGCCCTCCTGGTGTTAACCACCCCCCCACGCCCCCCACCCCAGCTCGGGCGGTCGGGGCACTAGGGTCGCGCCAGCTTTGGGCAGTGCTGCTATCTGGGAAGGCGCCGCAAGAAAGCCGTAGAGGAGCGATAAGGGGTAACTTTAAATAAGACTGATAGGAGAAACCCAAGACTTCACCTGTGTTTTCTGGCTCTTGAAAACTAACTCTCCTGCCTGCAGCACAGCTTCTGACTTGATTTGTCATCCAAAGAAAAATCCCTCTCAGAAGGTGGGTATACAGTTTTAAAATTCATCCTGGGTATATTTAGGGTTTTTCAAGTCTCTAGGTATGATTTTAATGCTAGGAGTTTTCTTAAAGCTTTTAGGCCAACATTCAGATTGATAACATTAAAACAGAACTATACCTGATATATATATTTTAAGAGTTCTCTCTCTTGTACCTCCAGCTAAAGCACAAACTTCACAAAAATGCTGTGTTCAGCAATTCAATAAACTTTAAATTGTTTGCCTGTTCCTAGTGCTGAAATCCCTCACTTACTCCAGTAGTGTCCCTGACTCTCACTGGGTAGGTGTGGGGTAGGGCCTTCAGGAGCTTGTAAAGCTCAGGCAGAGGCCCCATTGGCACTGCCCCATCTCATTTCAGCACCTGATCTTCTTGGTACTTGAGGCTGAGAAGCTGACAAAGCCACTCCTCACTCAAATTTCCAAGGGACAGGCTCCATTCAGAGGTCTGACCAAGTGTTTTCAGGAGACGGTTCCCTGCCAGTGCCTGGGGAAGTGGTTCCCAACTGGCATGGCATGGGCTAGAGTCACTTTTCCTGCAAATGAGTAGAGCCTCCAGCTTTGGAATGGCTGCATGATCTTTTGGCTGGAGCAGTAGAGGAAATTCACCGTCCTTTTTCTTTCTGTAATTTTCTGCGGTTTTGATTTATTTATTTTTATGTGAGAGGTATTGTGCAATGTTAAGCAATACCTTCCTAGCTATGTTACTGTTCTTGCCAGTTGACATTATTATGGCTGCTGCTAATTTCTTCCCTCTGTCTTGCATTCCTGCCTCTTTGTGAGGTGAGGTGGAGGTGGAGGCTTTCCCCAAGGAGCAGAGGCTGGTGCCGTGCAGAGCATTGGGAGCCACCCCAGCTCTGCACTGGAGTATTTCACTGGGGACTATTCACATCAAGCAGCTGTTCCATCAGCCAGCTACTTGGCTCTTGAACATCTCCAGTGGAACCAAAAATAAACTTGTGGATCAATTCAGCTCCCATTGAGTTTGATGGAATGTTTTCCATTGATTTCTAATGAGAGATGGATGACAAGCATTTCTGCAGAGAGGCCCTGTCTCTAGCCTACAGGGAGGAGAAATTAGCATGTGGTTTCCCCTTTTGACATAGTGTTATTCCCCCAAATCTTGCAAATAAGTGAGTATGTGGCCTGTGTAGCAAAGGAGACCCACTGGTCCATAGACTTTAATATTGAAAGTGTCAGCTCCCCAGCCCTGTGAGTGTAGCTATTCAGTATTATAACATTTTAAATAATTATACCTTTAAAATACTTCATTTGAAGTTGAAATTACTTTCTTTCATGAACTGTTTCTAATTATTGTACTTCAAGTGACAAATTAAATGTCATTTTAAGCAATTATACCAAATACTCAAAAAAATTATACGTAGGTATGTCAATTAATATAATTAAGTCAAAAGTTACATTTCACAGCTGATTCAGCTTTTCCATTACAGCCTTGAAATTGCTCATGAGTTGAAAGCAACATTTGAACAAATCTGTAGCAAACCAGAACACTAAAGGACTTATTTATTTTTATGCATTTATTAGACAAATTGGGAAAAGCATGAGAGATCCTACATGAATAAGAAGGAAAAAGATAGTGTTCTTTTTCAGAAGCTGGGGTTTTTTTTGCCCATTTAACTTCAATAATTTTGTTTGTCAAAGCTCTATAAAGGAACTCGTTGTTCCTGAGCCTCCACTGTTTCTTCATGGAAAAAGCAAACAAACATATTCTAAAGGGATTTATGTGTTGGTTTTAGTTTCACAATGGATATAATGTAGAGATTCAAGTGAGGCAACAGCAGGCCAACTTGCTCCTTTCTAAATAGTCTGTAAAACACTGCTACCCTCTCTTGAACCACTTGGTTAATGAGAAGCCGGGGTCAGTAGTCTTCTCTTCCTTAGAAAGAAAAACAGATCATGAAGCCTGACATTTTTGGCGTGCAAAGCTTCCCAGTCTGGACACAGGCAGACCAAGAGAGTAAACTTTCTTTGCTAATTGCTCCGAGAGTCCTCAGTATGCTTCAGTGTGCTTCTCTACTGTGTATTTACACTTCCCAGGCTTGTTTTCTTGCCTGGCACAGGAGCTGCCTGGTTCACCTGGTTAAGCATTTACCCAAACTTGCTATATTGTGGTGTTTTAGTTGACAACACCTGTAAAAGTTACATGATCTTTATTGAACGCAAGAGGGCTGATCATTCCAGTCTTTAGCGGATAACAGTGCCCAAACCATTTTTGCACAGCTGTGTTCATTCGTGCTATTGAGAGAGGAGCCAGTGCTGCCATGGGGACATATGTGCCTGAGAAGTGGTGCAGGGTGCACTAGAAAATCCATGTCATTGCACAGAGAGCTTGAGCTGCCAGCAGGTAAATGCAGGGCAGCACTTAGCTCCGCTCAAGAACCCAGGGAACAACAGTGTGACCACTGACTACAGCACAGCTCCCCAAAAACAATACTAAGGGACTTGGTTTGCACAAGTCATTTTCTTCCAGTATTTTTTTTTTATAGCATTGCCAATTAACAAGATTAAACCATCAATAGTGACATGAAGTATAATCCCATGACCTTTTTGAAATTTTTATGATTTTTAAGTTTACTTTAATTGTAATAATGCATCTGTGGTCCAAAAAGCTTATCTATCTCTGAGAAAAAGTGCTAAACATTGACAAAATTAAGGGAGAGAACATGAGCCATAGATAGAATCTAGAGTTCTTGAAAGGTGCTGAAATTACAGCACAAGAGACAGGTGGTACTCATTAATTCACAGATCAAATTCCATGTGTTTTGTCTTCTCTCCTTGCTGGTTAGTTCCCATAATCGAAAATAAAAATAATCTAAAAGGAATGTGTATTTTGCTCCTCCTTTCATATGAAAACATTACTACCTCATGCTCTTTTAAAGGATGAGTTACAATGTTTGAGCTGCGGTCTGGAACCCAGTATGGGATGCAGGTGCTGAGATGCCATAATAATGAAGGCCATGGTGAAAATACCCCTACAGATAAATACTCACAATGGGGAACCCAGAGATAAAAGGAATGTTTCAGAAAACTAGCAGTACAAGAAGCTGTGAAAGACCAGGAACTAATTAGCGTGTTGAGAGCCAGAGTTTCCACATTGCCACAGTGGTGATGTGAACAGTTTAAAAAATAAATGTACATTGCTAAATGTACATGTTGAAAAAGATCCATCTAGATGTAAAATGAGAGACCTATGCCATTTTAAATGATAATGAAGAAATGTGCATACATTTGGTTTTTCTGGAAAGCTGTCTGTACTTTCAGTTGATTTTGAACTGTACAACAGAGGGAGGTTAAAAGACCCTTTTCCAAACAATCTGTCCAATGAATAATGATAAAACTTAGTGATTTCAGTATAAGGTAATACCTGGGCAGATGAGGGACTCATATTGAAAAAAGGGTAATGTGACACCTATGTTTATTCTATTAAAACACTAAAAGAATCTAAATATGAAAAAGAGAGCCAAATTATAATTGCAGAAAAAAAATAAATCATAAGGAAAATATGTCTGAAAACACAAGGTATTGATATGTAAATTAACATAATTTCATTAATAGACAACTAGGATAAAGATTCTATAATTAGTCTCTTGAGACTAATGGAATGTTCAGCTGTCTCTTGGATACTTATTTCTACTTGTGATTTGTCACTCCTATTTAAAATTTAAATAAAACCCAAACAAACAAACAAATTTAAAAACCCCAAAATTCCTAACTAGGAACACCACAAAAATAGATTAAAAACTATTTACTCAATAAAAATAAGGAAGTATTACCAGGCAGATATTTAAAAGGTATGGGCATGTAGGCATGTTTAGGGCAACATGCAGTTGCCCTAAACTCCTTGCACCAGTCCTCTAGAAGGTTGTTTTGCTTCAATCAGACAAAAAATATTTTGAAGGGGCTTTGGGGATTTTGTGAATTTAGGGCCTGATAATCCCCAAGTGAAGACAAGTAATGAAATCAGCAATAGAAAAGTGTTGGCAGTCATGATACTGCACTCATCACTTGACAGCCTAGGGAGACTTCAGATGCTACTCTGTTTATAATGAAACGTCCTTTTATTATCATGCCATTGTTTCAGTTCCAACTGAATGGTAAATAGTGTGCCTGGAATTTACAGGTATAATTTCTGTGGATTTTTTAATTGCTAATACACTGATGTGGTTGACAAAAACTTGAGAAAAATAGCTTATCTCTGACAAACTACAGCCAGAAAGCTGGGGCATGGCTTTGCTAAGTTACATGCTCACTTTCTCTAATGGCAGACACAATAAAAATAAACTTAGAAAAGGTAAATAGACACATCAACTTTCCCACATCATTTGTTCCCCCCATAATTTAAGTGTACTAGAACATCTTTTAGAATTCACAGTCTTTTCCATCTACTTTCCAGTAGTTATCACGAGATTTCATTAGCCTGACCCCCTGATATTAAAGTAATCGAGGGGGTCTGGGCAACATGTTCTCCATGTAATGTGAAGTTCTTCACAGCTGTGATACCATAAAGGTCTGGCAAGCCAGTCTGAAGGCAGCTGGAGCAAGCAGCCTAACTCTTGTCAGTTTTTCTCTTGGTAGACAAAGCATTCACATTTAAATAATTCTCAGTTGAATTTTATTCAATCACGTCCTAATACGACACCATGTTCCCTGTAAATTGCTCTGTGAAGGCAAAAGCAGCCTTGTGATTGGTGAAACTTGGCAGAACAGGTTAAAAGCACTTTACTTGTCCCTGATCCTCCCCACTATTTTTACTTCCTAACCAGGTCGGTGTTGTATACATGAGTACCTAAATCAAATATTTGTGAATTAAATTATGATGGTGACTGAAATTAGATAGAATGTCTGATAACATTTGATCATTTACAAACAGATTGTCCTTCTCCTAATATTTATTGAAGGTTTTTATCAAGTCAGGACTTTGTTACTCCTTGCTAAAAGCCCAATGGACTGTGTTTTGTTTCCCTATCTTCTGACTGGCTTTAATGATACCTGCTAATTATACATTACTTTATAAACATTTAATTAAGCCTGGAAATAGTCCTACATGACAGGACATATTTCCCTATCCCTATCTCAGAGATAGGCATCAGAAGTATAGATAGGACAAGCAACCTATGAAATAAGGGCACACGATTCTGATTGCCAAACATATCTTGCATGCCAAATTTAGTTCCCAGTCATGCCTACAGGAAATGCACAAAATACTGAAAAATAAGTCTCAGGAAAATACGTCACAAATAATACTTTAAGGTCTGTAAAACTTTTTATTGGATAGATTGAGTGGCCCATGCAAAATAATATACCATTCTCTTAATAGATTGCTTAATCAGAAACTTGATTAGTATATTGCATGAATATGCTCTACAAGTTCATTAGCTGTGAAAGAAAAGTTTAGCCATCTCTCCCGCAGATATCTTATTTATAAAACACATCAAGCATATACCACACATGTGGGCATCACAAAATCAAGGGTGCTTAGTTGGAACTTTCTGGTGGGTGCATGCCTGAATTTAAGTGTCAACATGCTCGTAAAATTCTTCCTCCTGGTGCTGCTCATGAGATGCATGCACATTTATTCTTCAAAAGATGATTCAGGGTATGTTAAGGAAATCTCTAGGTAGTAGATCTGTCAAAGTACAAGAAGATTTTTCCAGTGTCTTCATTGCTCTTCTCCAGGTTTAGTGTGTTGATAAATGCTATTCTACTTTAGGTCCATAATTGCCTGGCCAATATTTTTTTACAAGGAACTTCAATGACTGAGATATACAGAGTGGGGTATAATGAAATTCTGATTACCATAACCTATGGCAATGGTAAAGATTACTTAGACAAAGCACAAACACCAATATTAATAGTCTTTTCTTGTACCTGTTTTAAATGCAAAATGCCTTTTCATCATTATAGTAAACCAAACTGATTTAATATGAGCAAATTTCATAATAGAAGAACCAAAAATGTATGTAAATGTGAGTCTTATTTCCTGTCAGCCTTAAACAAAAATCTATTATCTGAGTTGCTCTGAAATTCTGATTTACTCCAGTTCTCTGCACCCCAATGGATTTTTCAGATATTGATTTGAATATGACTGCACACAATTAAAACAAATTATTTCCTAAGAGTCTATGAAGCTATTTACTATTTTGCCTCAATAGCTCACTGCCATAATTTACCAGTCCAGAGCCTTGCAATTCTTTCATTTGTTAAATACATTGAAGCAATTATTTTTTGTTTCACTTGTCAGCTGTGACTCTAATGTATGTTTCTTTCTTCCTTGATATTGTGCATTTGTTCTGTTCTCTGTTAAATGGCAGCTGCCATTTCTTATTAAAACACTTTCTTCTTTGGCCTTTAAACCTACTTCCTCACACAGACTCAATAACAAGTTTCCAAACAGTCTTCCTTAATTATAATGACAATCAAGAAAACACTGCCAGTGTTTTGAACTGAGTATAGGCATAAAGGGAGTAAAATGTGTGCATAAAGAAAGTAAGAAAACAAGTATAAGTTCAACATAGAACGATTCCTGAGTACTTGACCCAAACTAACTCACTGCTCAAGAGTTTTAAAACAGGTATCAATCTTATGAAAGACGAGATGGAACTCAAACCATGTTTAGATGGCAATTCTAATCAAATGGAAGAAAGCTTTAAATTTGATTTGGAGAGGACTGGGGATAAATATGCATGGGGAATCAAAAGGTAGATTCCTACGCACAGAATTGGAGTGGAAAAAGGAGGAAGTAGGAGACTACAGCAGTGATAATTGAGAGGAAGAATAATTGGAAAAATAATGTTTATGTAGAAATGTCAGGATCATGAAAGCTAACAGAAAGAACTACAAGCTTTAGAGTGTCTAAAGCTGTGATATACATGACACCAGGACATGGTGATACAGAACACTAGAACTGTTACAGGAAGCATGGCTTACTCAACAAATACAGATAAAAGAAATGGGATGAAATGTCATGTCATCTAATTAAGATTATATATAGTTATTATGAAGCTCAAGAGGATACAAGAAGAGGATTTGCTGAAAATCTTTCAGTAAAGACAAATACTTTAAAAAAAAGAGAGTTATCAAGCTAAATGTCCGCTGTAGATCACCTAATCAAAAATCTCTGGTTTTTTAAAGCATATTAAGGATTGTAGCTGGAAGAAATGGAAAGCTGTGTCAACACTGGTTAATAGGAAAGAAAGGTATAGAAGGTGATAAAACATCCTTCAATCCCTTAGGAAAAAAGAGATAAAGTCTCTTTCAAAGTCTTAGTATCTTATCAGGGTCCAAGTTGCACCCTGAAAAATGGGGAGGAATCTCCTCCTTATGCAGAAAAAATAATGGGGGTACTGGCCAATAGGGCAAGCAGGACTTACAACTGCCCCAGTGTATGTTGGGCTGCATTCCCATTTGAGATGTCTCCAGCTAGAAATAAGCTACAGTTTTCTTGCTTATGTGTGCTTACAGTGCATGGTTCTCAAATTATATTGAAAAGAAAATGTATTGAACTTCAATGCCTGTCTCTGAATAGTTTGCATTTCAAAAGCATCTGTAGATATCAAAGGTAAATAATGCAAAAGATAACAGTCATTCAATAGCCTCATTAAAGTAATTGCTGTGTTTAAGCTGGAAAACTTTTGAGGTATTTTTATACTCTATGGTTTCCACTGAGAAAGGAAGCTTATATGTGTATATATATGTGGGTGTCTATAATTTCAGTTCAAGAATTTTATTCAGGGAAAAGCATGCCTGGAGAATGTGACTGTTTGAAATGATTGGGTCCTAACTCTAAAACTATCCTGTCACCTGTAAGGTTCATCTCTCAGTAGTGTCTGCAGGGAGTCTGCTGAATTCTTCGCGTAGCTACAAAAGCCTAGATATAGGTTCATGACCCAATGATTGGTCAGGAATGTGAAGTGAGGAGAAACAATTTTGCTAAAACTTATCATGGAGAAATAAAATAATTATTCTTAGGAAAATTAAGTGTTGGAAGATAGAAAATTAATGACATAATAATAGAAAACCCTAAAACTATAGGACTTGCAGGTAGGGCTTCTTAGTAAGGTCATATGAAAATTAATAAACCATATGAGGTCAGGCCATTGCTGTACAATGTCTGTTCCCCAAGTAAAACAAATAAGAGAGAGTAATCATAAAAGCAGGCTTATGTATCTACTCTTTGGTTAACTGAATGCTTTTTAAAGCATCATCCAAAAAAATAGAAACAAATATGATGAAGGGCAAGTGTAAAATGGGGAAAATATGTGAAATTACAAAAAAATCCCACAACACCAAAACAAACAACTCACCCCCCCTAAACCCCAAAAACAAACAAAAAACCCCCACAAAACAAAAAAA
>VYZT01048623.1:99017-121222 GCA_013400735.1 Pomatostomus ruficeps
GCTACCTTGTGTGTTTGTGTGTTACTCATTTTTGCCTCAGAGTAAGAAGCGTTATATATTGAGTTATCAACATTTCCCACCAGAAGATCAAAGTTTCCTCAGGATGCTTTCTCTTCACTCTGATTCTCCTTAGTCTTTGTGATCTTGTGTTTTTTCCTATGAAAGAAAAAAACATGCTGCATAATTGAAACTACTGTGCTGAGCACATCCAGTGTCAGTGGTCTGTGAAAGTCTGGGTGTCCTTGAGTTGCAGTTACTGACACCTTATCTGCTGGCTGTTTACATTTACACATTCATGAGTACATGGATTATGGCTTCAAACTTGTGACAATACTTCTGTATGTTTCTTGGTTAGTGCTTTGTACTTTTGCATCAACACTTTTCTTCAGTTATATTATCATTAAGCATTTATATTATGATTGTGTGTGTGTGTGTATGTGTGTGTGTATTTGTCCAGTTTTTCCTGCCTTGCTGTTATTTCAGTTTATTAATAATTCAAGCATTTCAAACTGCCTTGCACTGGTTAAATCCCTCCCCCTTTATTTGACGATGATAAATTAAGCTATTTAAAGAATGACTCATTACAAGTATATATCCTGTTGGTGCCACCACCCTCCTACACATAATAATTATTGAAGTTTGCAATGTGACGCAGTCAGCACTTTCAGAGCAAGGTATCAGTGCTGGTGGCTGCAGTGCCTGAATACCTTACTGGCACTGGTTACCCATGGCAACTAAAATGATCTATTTGTGGTGATAATGGCTTGTTGTTCTGTTTGATAGTTTTGCTGTATCCTTTCCTGTTCCAATTGCAACAGACATCTATATATTTAAAAATTCATTTTGAAAAACAGAACAGTGAACAAAATTTCACTCTTGGTGTTTGTGCAAATATGAAGTAACGTAAAAGAACATCATCTCATTGAAGATTTTATCACTGTAACAAACCATCTTGGGTCTAAAGTAATGAAATAAATTGTTCTACGTTGTCTACATGTGTATTGTTTTATTGTTTGCTAGTAAACACTTACCCTGAAGGTTTTGGCAAGTGTAAGAAAGTGGGAGAGCACATCATGATTTCTACTTACTGTGTGTCCATTATTTGCAGATCTTTATGATTTTTTATTGTTATTAATAGCATTTTAAGCAAACTATCCCAAAGGTAGGAAGAATAATCACTTGCTTCTGATCCGTTTATACAAAATTATTTATATATAACACACAATTTGATTTGTAAGCTAATGAACATTTTCCCTGCTACAAGCAGTTGATAATTGGCAAGTATTTTTAATTGGCAATGCTGAACTGCAAATATTTTGGATTGTTCAATCAAACTCAGTGTAACAATGATGTCTTTTGGCAGCTTTTTTATACCATAGCATGCTTAAGACAAGAATATTTCTCTCTCAGCTGTTAGATATCCAGTAATGGAAAAGAAAGTAGAAATACCAGAATGGTCTTCCTTTTACATCACTAATTAACAGCAAGAGCATGACAGCTGGGCAGGACACTGCCTTTTGGACAGGAGCACCACATTGTCCCTCCATCTCTGGGCAGCTGTGCCGGCTGGTGCTGACCCTGCCTGAGAAGAGCCCTCCATCTTCTCTTCTCTGCAGGTGCCTCAGAACTGCAAAAAGACATTTTGGCCCCTTCAGCACCTTCCCTCTGTAAAAGATTCTTACAAGTCATAGTGAAGATCTAAAGCCACTTTTCTCAGAGCGGCTACAGTCAGCAATTTTAGGCATATCTGCCTTTGTCTGGAAACTGCTGCCATCCCACTACCTGCTGATCCAGCCTGAGGTTATTTCTGACTTCCTTCCAAGAGAAAAAGAATTTCCTTTACATCCAATATATGCACCACCCATCCCTTTATCTTGGGAATCAAGTGGGATTGCTTATAGTCAGATAAAAACTTTGCTGCATGTTTAGAATATGCAGGTGTGAATGTATGATTCATTTTGCCTATTGAGGGTCATAGAGCCTGCAGGAAAACGGAAGGATTTTTCTTGTCCATTTTATTGACAGTATCTCCTTTGAATCAAGGCTATAAATCCTGATGCCCTTAAACTGGTAAGTTTTAGGTAAGAAAATGGGACTTAATCCAACATTGATGTGGATAAGGTCCTCAAAATTTGACCCTATGGCAGAGAAGCTGTTTTCTGTTGATTGCAGTTAAGATTGTGGGTTATGATTAAATAGTATTATTTTCTAGCTAGGCTCACCAACGTTTCCAATATTCCAAATATGTACAGTCCTAAGAAATTTAATTAATCCTTTCACAAGACAGCAATGTAAAATTCAAGAAGCCTACATACTATTATCCCTGAAATAAAAAATATTCTCAGTGTTATTTTTAGTTGGGTGTCCCAGAGAAACCAGCTGTTCCCAGGGAGATAGGAAGCAAACAAAGCATCTTTGAGATTCCTGGGTAAAATACTTTGTGGTGAAAATCTGGGTTTCCTTTTATTTGTGGAGAAGGGAGCCAAGGGTGATGTTTAGCCATGGTATACCTATATTCATTCTATTTCAAGACTAGCCTTTCCTCACACATAAAATCACATCTTTTACTGAATTTATTTTTTTTAAGGCTTTAATTCTTTAGTTTTGTAGGAAACTGGGAAATCGATTCCTCTGTCAGTTGTTTCCACCTTAATAAATAAAATGTAAGGAATCAAACCTTAGTTGCAGAGAATCCTGTGTTATCAAAACCCATGGAAAACACCGCTATTCTGATTTACTACCATTTTACACTGATCTTCTTCTCTCTTTGCACTAGCATGATCAATAGCTTAAAGTGTACAAGAAAAGCCTTACTATACTAGGCTCTATTCTACCCATTTTAAAGCCGGTGCAATGGTAATTTGATTATGCTGAGGCTGAGATCAATCTAATCTCGGCTGCAGAACACAGATCATCAATTTTGATTTCACTGACCAAGCATCTTCTCTACTAGGAAGCTTTATGAATGATGGACCACATCAATGAACGCTTACTCTGAGAATTACTCCATATGTTGTAGCACAGGGATGATTCACCTCATTCACTCAAGGACTGCTTGAGTGAAGGGAAGGAATGGTAAGATGGTTGGTCATATATCAGAGTGATTTNTGGTCATATATCAGAGTGATTTTGTATACTGCAATTTGCAGACTCATCGGGTGTGGTATTTCTGTGTACTGGGTATCCCAGTGAAACAGGATGTGGTCACAAATACCCAAATCTTTGGGGGAAACTGGCAGCACTGTACAGACTCTGGGGAATGCAGATTTTACTGTCACCCTTGCAAGTTGAAATTCTTAAGAAAGAAGACTTCTAAAGAAAGCAACTTTGCAGAAAATGCCCTGTGAGCCCTGGTCATCAGCAAACTGTGCAGGAATCAGCATGATGACTTTGCAGCAAGGGAAGCAGTCTACATCCTGGTCTGCATCAAGGTAGAGGAAAGTGTAGCCAACACCTCCAGAGCAGTTATCCTGCCCTGCTGTTTGGAACGTGAGACCACATTTGGATATTTTGTCCTTTTTGTAGCTCCTAAAGAAGAGGGTTGCCATACTGTATCAATTCCAGTGACAGACCAGCAAGCTGGAACACAAAGAACAGCTGACGGAATGGGGTTTGTTTAGCCTCAAAAAAAGATGGCTGAGGGGGATGCTTTTGCTGTCTGCAACAATCTATTAGGAGCATGTAGAAAGGACAGAGTCAGAGGTGCAGACTGGAAGGAGGAGAGACAGAAGTTACTAGCTGGAACACAGGAAACTCCAACCTGATAGAAGGGAAAATTAAGATGAGGGTAGTCAGGTATTGCGGCAGGTCACCCAGAGAGGCAGCGGGAGCTCCGTCCTTGGATGTAATCACACCTTGGGCATGTGGGGCCTTAAGGAGCTTGCTGTGCTGAACTTGGCAGGAACAAGAGATGAGAGTTGGGGTCCCCCAAGGGTCTCTCTCTCCCAGCCTATGCAATGCTGTGATTGTCACATACATTGTTGTTTTGTTGCAGTGAAAATGTGTTCTTTTTGCATCACAAAAATTAATCACAACTCAGGGCCCCTCACAAGGCTGTGTGACACTGTCTCTACTGTCTCCCATGCTGACTGCATTATACTTTCCATCCTTTCAGCTATTTGCATATCTTAGTCCACATCTGCACCGGGTACTCAAGCAGTTGCAGGCCATGCTCTGTCCCTGAGCCCAGCTGCTGTACTCGGCAACCACACTTGAAGATGTCTCAGCCTCCAGATCTGGCTGATGCTGCCTATGCTTCCCTTTGTCAACTTTTGGCTTGTGTGGGCTCCCGAGTCATGCCTGGGAGTTGTTTGTCTGAGTGCAGGTTGACCTCTGCCGAAACTGTGCAAGGGTTAAGATAACAGTAGTAGAAATGACCATTTCCCATCACCTGTGTTATAAACGGGTTTTTAAAATTTGGCTTCTCTAGGTTGGTGTGCAAAGGAGGATGAGGTCTTCGTTTCACTGCTTGAAAGAGAGAGACATCTACTGTAAACAACGCTCAGGAGAAAAAGAAGCTCACCCACGACACAAAACTGACATGGGTGTCCCTGGTAACTGGTTGTGTGTGTGTGTTTTTTCAAGCAAACAGACACACATTAGTAAGAGAGTCTCTGTAAATATTGTCCTTTCAGATTTTTTCTTTATCTTGCTTCCCCTCTTATTATTATGTTGCTACCTGATTTATTCTACCTATAGAACACTGCTCGAATCAGGAACACAATATTGTTAACATCCGAGTTATGTGATTATTCAGGTTGCTCAAAATACATAGAAAGTGACCTACAGAGAGACACCTGTAGGCTAAATGAGATATACATAAGGTTATTTCAATGTTTCTCATATACACAGCTGACACTGTGTTGCACAAAAATGAATTCTAGGGGTAAAATATGGACAATTGCTACTCTGACACCACTGTGTTTTCACATTTCTGGTAAACTGACAGAGAGATGGTAAAGAAGGAAATATAGCAAAGCTCATCATGTTTTGGGAGACCTTATTAAATTAAGCTGCAACTTGAGCAATAATTAATTAATGCAATGAGGAAGATATAGGGTGGAGATCTCAAAACAACTCAGCATCAAGCCTGACTTTGTTCCAATTGAAGTCAAATTGACTTGCTCCCAGTGACGTCAATGGGAGCAGAGCTAGATCAGTACTGAGTGTTTCTGATATCCCAATCTCTAATATGTGCTGACCCAAATTGTCAGGAATCATTTGTGGTTTCTGTTGTCCAGCATCAGGCTCCATAATAAGGTCAATCTTCTGGGACAGGTGTTCAACCTGGGGATTACCAGGTTCAGTATAAGTCTTGTAGCCAAAATTCACAAATCAAATTTGAACAGTTAAACCTTAGGAAACTATTTGCTATGGTATTGCCCAGTATCTGAGATAAACTGAAGTTATATTTGTGTTCAGTTCAAGGAACTGAAGTACTTTGATTTTCAATAACCTTCAAGAATGAATTTTGTTTCGATTCTGTCCTGTCTTTCATGGAATATTACAATTTCTGCAGAAATTGCCTTTTCTTTTGAAGTGATTTTTCTTAGAAAAACTCCCAAGCAACTTTATTAATTAGACATACTCAATCACACTAAGGAATATCAACATGTATTGCAAGTGCCCTTGAAGTCCACATGGAGAGTAAGTTGTTTTTAAAGTGAGTAAATGTTTTTCTCCTTTCATTGCAGTGACATTTAACATATACCAGATAGTATACCCCATATACCCCAACTTTAGGGGCTGATATCATTCCTTCCCTACATGTTATCTAGCCATAGCAGATCTCCTCTTCCCAGTTTTTTTCAAATTTACTCTTTCAGTTTTCAGCTAGACTTTGCACCTCATTTTCAGTCAGTGTGAATGGGCTAATCCAACCCTGGCCTCTTACATGTAAAATATCTTGGGTTTTGTTCTCATTTGGAACCTGTGCTCTAGTGCTGTGTCCCACTGATTCTCCTGGCAGTCACAGGAATAGATACACAAATGAAGCAAGGTGCACAGCACAATACTTCATGGAGACTTTGAAAAAAGCTGTACACACCAGCACTTACATCCCTTGACAAGGTACAGAAAAATCTCGGCTTTAGTCCATCTCTGGACTCCTGTTCCAATGAAAGATCCATGCAAAACTTAAGCCTTCAAGCCATAACCATGAAGTAATGATTATGTTAAACAGTTGATGTCCACTCTATATTGTCCTCTCATGTGAGATACAAGTGTCAAATGAGGAATTGCATTTAAAATGAGGAAGTTCCATTGTGCTGCCAACCTAGCAAGCAAATATGGAAGGTTTTGTCCCATTTAGTGGACTTGTTAACCTTACTGTTAGGTGTGTTTCAACTTTGTTGTTACTTGGATAAGAAAACAAACTACTGATATGACAACATGTTTTCTAGCCCCGTGGCACTTCTAAATGCAAGTCAAACAATATGTATTATAGGTACAAGATTGATAAGATTCTCTCTGGGTATTTTTGTGGCTCTTATAGGGCCCCACAAAAAGGTTTTTGATCTTTCCAAAAAGCAGCTTTATCTACAAAGCATGTAGCAGCTCAAACAGCAGAGGGTGCTTTGTAAGCAAATACAAAACACTTGATCTAAAATTATTGCTGTAGATAGATCCTGCAGCTGTGCGGATGCTTTACTATGAGTTCTATTCATGAAGTGGCAGATTCAATGGCTCACTGCTTATTAGAATTGTTTCAGACACTCTAATAAATCTCCTGTGAAAACTACCCCTAAAATTCTACATGCAAGGGATAAAATTCTACATATGGAGGATAGCTCCATGTTTTTAAATAAGGTGAACAATATGCTATGAAATAATGCATTATTCATAGATGCATACCATTTTAAAAGCTTAATAAAGAATTTGATTAATAGTCCAGGCACATGCCCTGCATATTTATACCCTGGTATGCATACAAATGTAATGTATAGCATTGGATACTTGTAATATCCTCTTGTCTTTTATGCTTTTTAAGCACTTATGATGCAGAGCAGTTAAGTTAAATTGCAAAACAAAGCCAAGCACAGCAAATTGTTATCAATCTGCAAAGTGGGTGGTTGGTCATCCTTCACAGGGATCTCTATTTCATAGAATCATAGAATCCGTATCCTGAGCTGGATGGGACCCTCAAAGGTCATTGAATTGCAACTCCTGGCCATGCACAGGATGGCCCCAAGAATCCCATTGTGTGCCTGCGAATGTTGATTTGGGATCTGCCAAAAAAATGAAAAGGACTTTCCCCTCCTTAACATAGCATAGTCTGCTTCCATTGCATTTCACTTTCAACAAGGGGAAGGGAAGCTCAGTGCTGAGAAATTAAAAGAATGGCAATGTTTTCAGGCATGGAGGCAAACAGGTGGGAAAAGGAAGACAGTGAGGGAATCATTAGATCTTCAGTGCTAACATTTATTACAAAGTTGCAATTTTGAACTTTGTAATTTTGAAACTGTGATGACTTTCACCAGCTGATTATCTCATCCAGAGAACTTTGGAAGAAAGTTGTATTTGGTCCCATCCACTTCACCGTGTTATAGTGGTAGAAGTGGGAGATGGTAAGTTGAGTAAAGAGTTAGAATGAAAAGAACAACAGAAGACATCAAAGACAGGAAGCCTGCTTCAGAGGTATCACTACACAACTGAATCACACAAATAGAAAAGACTGGAATAGGAAAGAGGAGCAAAGGTGTGGTGGCAGAATTACTACTTGGCAGAGCCCTTAGAAGACATCAACAATCAGATTCACTCAGGATATCCTTGGGGAAAAAGTGGTTACTGAGTTAGAAAGTTCTCCACAGAGTACAGAGAAATCCCAAGATATAAGTTCTCTCACATCCAAACTTTTTAAACTAAAACCTTCCCTCATAATTTCACATTTCGATTTCTTTTACAGTTTGGCTTGCAAGATCCTTTCTTGAAAGATCCTTTCTTCCTTCTTTGATTTCTGCAACTGAATTTTCATTGAGATGCAGCTTCTATCTACACATGCCATGAGTAAAACAAGACCCCTTAGTTTTAGGACACGTTCAGGACTAGAGTGGACCACATGGATCATCATTTGTTTGACTTCTGTCAGGAATATGTCCTCAGCACTATAGGCCTGAATTTTGAACTGCATCATAATTTTTCAGAAGTGATAATAAAGTGATAGTAAGGTCTTCAATAAAGGCCTGCCAACTCCAGTTATTCCATTGGCTACTTTTCTTCATGAATAAAATTTTGATATATTTTTGTAGTCTGACCTTCTCCTTTTTTCCTCTGTCATCTATTGCCAGAAAACTCTTCCAGTTAGGTCCTCATAAGACATAATGAAGCAACTTTTTTCAATATATATTTTAAAATGAGGGAGGCTAGAGCTCTAACTCTTCCCTTGTAGACATTTTTCATATATATATATATATATAATTATTGTTCTTTTCCATTCTTTCTGGTTAAGTTTTGGAAGTTGATGAAACACTGACTCCAGTATCGTACCAATACCATTTCCTTGCTATTGTTATTTCCTGGTAATAAGGTATCTTCTGCATTGGACTCCAGAGGACGTGAGTAATGGGAAAGGAGAAGCAGTAGAAAGTGATTGCTGCTATAAACAGAAATAGAAGTCAATACATAGATTTGTCCTGTCAGTAGACAGGGCTACAAGGTGATGTACAGCACAGCCACATTAGAGATGAACACTGAGTACAAAAACTTGGGAAATTTCAAACTGAGAGAGCAAATCCTTCAAAGGATTGAGCATTAAGCCTGTATTGTGGTGGTGGTGGTGGAAGGGCATCATCATAGAAAGATACCATGAGTGAAAAAGAGACATTATGGAAGGAGGGTTGACGCTCTTTGATGCTTAAGGTCCCTTCCAACCAGACCATTGTATGATTGATTGTATGATCCTATTATTACAGTAAAAGGTGATTACAGCTCTCAGAAATGAGGAGGAGGAGGAAAGACAAGGAAAAGAGGAGTTAGGGAGATGAGTGATGACATGAATGGTAAAGGGAGCGGGGAAGCAGTGGGAGACAGAGGAAGAAGCTTGTTATGACAGGAGTTACCAGATTGCATTGTTATACGTAGTCTTAATGGTTATTTTCCTTGGCATGTAAGCAACTTTTTGTTTCAGGAAAAATATCTAGTGTTTTAACTCTTACAAATGTCTACAGAGGAGTCATAACAAGCAACTGAACAAGACACAATGTCACAGATGGACACTCTGAAAGAACGGGACAAGAAGGTTTGATTTTAAACTAAAAAAAATTAGCATTACTAGCTCATCATATTGACTTTGTTGATCTGTGACTGATGTGTAGACAAAAGAACTGAGCGAGTACAACAAGCAAATCCAACTTTTTTTTTTTTTTTAAAGCAGTAAGATTATCTCTAAGGCCATGACAGCTCTTATCCTTCAATAGAAATGCAATCTGATGATATCATGAAGGACGTAAGGTCTGAAGACAAGAATCAAGTAAATGGAGGAAAGGAGTATGAAGTGGAAAAATAGAAACATTGGAAAAGAACAAGGAAAACATTAGATACAATCAATAGGTAGTGAAGCATATCTGCAAGTCAAGGCAGTCTATAGAACAGTAAATACAGAACAATGAAAATAGCTCAAAATAACATGTAGAAGTGATATGTAGCCAAAATGGTGTAGGTACAACATTAGACTGGATTTTTTTCAGTGTGTTCTAAAAATGCTGGCATATTTAAATAACACAAACTGCACTAGAAGTGAGGACTTATGGAGCAGGTCATTGCTGGGGCTGGGAAGGACTTTGAAGTAGAGGGTGCAAGAATATCTGCAACACACGCTGCTTGCATTGCTGCTGAACGGCGACAACTGGCTTCAATAATACAACACAAAACTATGACATTTATCACCATTTCTGTCTGGTGTTCAAGACTAATTCAAGACTTCTTCCTTTTCGAGTTCTTGGGCATTAGTCCAGCGTTAGATTTGAATTCTCTAAATAAAAAACCCAAAACAAATAAATGGCTTTTAAACGATTGCCCTCTTACCAGAGAGCAAAATCCCTAATGAAGTCCAAGAGACGGTCTCTGAGGCACACTGCTTACTATTCAAAAGGAAGCTGGGGAGAGAAGATGTAAACAAGTGCATTCCCACTCTTCTCTGGGTAGAACATGCACTGCATGTTTGTTTCTCCTTCCCGTGGCCTGACCTTTATAACTGAAATGACAAAACAAAAGCCTAAGAGTTCTTCATAGACTTGAGTGCTTATGGAGCTTCCAAGAGAAGTTTGTCTGCCACAGCCCAAGGCTGTGTCCTCTTGCAGAGAGGACACTTCAAGCCCCTTTACATTCTTCGACAGTAAAAATAAATTCCACTTAATTGAATATGGTAGTAAAAATCCATCTAGGTGAAATTCTGGATCCCTGGAATCAGACCTCTGACCTAATTTTTCCTCAGTGGGCAGAATCTGCTTTGAGCTCGAGCTGCAGCACAGAATTTTTCCAGGTGGAAAAAAGCAAATAAAGTGGGAACCAAAAAGGTGATTCCTAGCAAGGCTAAGTCAGCTATGCTTTACAACTAGCTGGGTGGCAGCTTTCCAAGGTGATGTCCTGGAGCAGACTGTGCAGTATGTGTACAGCTAATTCCAGAGGGAGGCTGTGGAGACAGCCTTGGGTTCCCTCAGCAGCACTTGCTCTTCCACCATAGCCTCACTGACAGGGGTCTTTCAGCCCACTAAGGATCAAATCATTCTTACCTTAAAGATTTCAACCTAAAAACACTGCAAGCAGTGGGGGGGAAAAATAGCAAGTGGCCAGTAGTTGAAAATAGGTTTTAAAAAAACAAAGAAAAAGTACATTACAGAGACTTTCAGGGTATTGCAGATAATGAGCCTTTGGAAAATGAAAACAAGCTTGACCAGGAGAGCCAGACCATGCAGATTCCCCATGACTGCTCTTAGGTGACACGGGCTACCTTTGCTGTGGTCCCACACTGTTCTGCCTCTCAACTTCTCTGGTTAAAAGAAGGACTCTTCTGTGTTCAGCTAGATCTTACTACCACCTCGACACCTCTTTCCTGTCCTCAGTCCTCTTCCTCTTGCAGTCATTGCATAAAGAACTTTTAGGAACATACTCAACTGCTAGAAAATCCCAGACCCAATCCAGACTAATCTTATCTGGTTTCAGAGCCAGCTATTCAGCTGTGCCTAGACCTCCTTCCCACTCTACCCCGGGAGCCCTTCCAGAGCTACCTGCTCTTTGAAGGGCCATGTTTTTAAATAGCATTAGCTATTTTCAGCTAATCAGGGCCTGCTCTACTTAAAAGCACATTACACCTGCTGGTATTTAAAGTAAATTTAAAAAAGGAAACAAAGCACTAATACATGCTTCTGCCCATCTGTTCTCACATCCACATGGACTCATGGACCATTTAGTATCTCTTTCTAACAAAACAAGTAAGATGTTATCTTGTTAATACAGAAGACTAAAAGAAACTATTTCATACTTGGAGGATCTCTTTTAATGGAAAACCTCTTTAACACTGCAATGAAACTGGTCCTTCAGCGAGATTTTTGAGCAGTAGTTTATATTTCTGTACTAGTACTTTTCTAGGTCTGGATTCCATCTCTTCACATTTTTGCTCTGTTTAGTTTAGTTGATCCCAGTTACATAATTGTTCTCTTTAGTCAGTAAACTTAAAAGTCAGTATAACGACATCAAAGTCAGGATTATATCACATGAAGGGGCAAAATAACTAACTAATGTGCTTTGTATCTGATAGTTCCTCCCTACAGGCAATCTGTAACTGTTCTGTGACTTGCATCTCATTGATACATGCCAGAAGAGTGGCATCTGTGCCACCAGTCAGATTTAATGCTTTGAGATGTCATTATTTCCCAAGAAAGGAATGTTTCTCAGTTTACTGGAAACTGGGGAAACATGGTATGTAAAAAAAATACAAGGGGAAAACCAATGAAGAATGGTTGCTAGGAAATTCAGTGGAGTCAACAGGTATGATCATGTTCTTTCAAAAATATATTTGAATCAAGTACTGGATCACTTCCAAACTAAAGCAATAGTAGCAAGGTAGTATAGCCACACACCTTCTATACATTGTAGAGACCACTTCCACTGCGTATGGTCCAGGATGTTCAAGTACAAAAAAGATTTTTTTTTCCAAAAATAAAAATGCTAACTGTAACTTTTTAAAGAAGTATAACAGTGAAAACTCCCAAGCTCCAAAGAAGCTCCCAAGGAGCACCAGAAACGCTGAAATCCTCTAGGCAAATGACACAATTTCAAAAATTTGTAAGCCAGAATGCTCTGTATGCATTTTAGAATCTTGACCCAAAAGGAAAAGTATCAGTGTATGGATAATTTCCAGTTTTTTAGAAAGGATCAATCCCATATTACTTACATTTTCAAAGATGAAAATATATATTGACTTATGAAAAGGAGGTACCCATTGTTTTAAATATCATATTGCTACTTAACTTATGCTATTCACTTCTAATAATCTGCAAATTTTCTCTCAGTTCTCTTTAGTTTTGGCACATGTCTTTCAGTCTTCTTAGTGTGCACTGGAATTTGTCTATGTGTTTCAAAGTTTTTCAGTATTAAGGAATGAAGCAGATTAGAGAGGCTACATTTATGAAATTACAGTTCTAGAGATATTAGTAGCAATTCATTCATTTGCCACTGAAATTTTAGAGATGGCCATGAGCAAACATGAGTTAGGAAGATGATACTTCAAAGGCAGACAAAAAGCAGTTCTTGACAGAACTCAAACATCATCATTGCTACTCATTTTTTTTGGTAAAAATACCAGAACCATTTTTCCACAGGTAAAGCACTATTCATCTTGCAACATAGATACAACACAGGCACATTTTGCTCTCCAAATCAATGCTAGTTTAACATCACACTTGCTATCTTTCATGAACTGAAGATTTTGCCTGTGACTTTGATCACAGAAGGTCTCATTCCAAACCCACTCAATTTTGCATGCATTAAGGACAAAATCCTAGCATATGAAATCGTGCTTTAACTCCTTACATGAGGGGACAGAATAATGGTTCTTCCAAAAAGGGGACAGAATTCTGGTTGAGTATGATTTCCAAGGGCTTGACCTGAAGTTGAGACCAATCATCTGATGGTAGGTCTATTTTGTTATTTGTTTTGGTGCGCAACCTAGTATTTGCTTAGGCTAACGATTTGAAAATCTATAATGCATTGTCTGTCTGTGAAATTTTTAGTGAGTCAGCCTCAGATCATAGCTCTTGTTTTTGTTCTCTCTTATCAGGAGAGAGATGGAGTCCATGGAGGGAGATGATGACAACAAGCTCTCTAGAACATACCAAGTTGGGTGATTCAGCAGAGTGTCTCCACACACTGTAATTAAAAGGCAGGCAGACACACATTTTCAATAATGTGAAGGAAAGTGTTTTCTAATTGCTGGGTTTTTTCCAACTGAAATACACTTGTTTAACCTACAGTGCAATCCATCCCTTCCTACCATTATGTGTCATCAGTGAATCTGAAGGTTAATTCAAACTCTCTGCTATACTCCCCCGAACATTTCACATAAGGAAGATTTAAAGTGTTGTGTTCACATCTTGCAAAATTGTCTCGGGCAGTCTGTACAAGCACTTTCAATATCTTTACCAAAAAACTCAGAAAGAATGGACAAGTCCATTTGAAGTCAGGACTGGGAACATTTAACGGTTATAGATGAAAATCATGCTATCATCAGGTCCTATGTGGAGTGTATGCAGCTCTTTACACCTCTCTCTGTAGGCGGAGCGGTTTGTTCTCACATATCGCTGCAATGATACATTTACATACAGAGCCTACTCACAGTCCATATCAACTCTGAAGCATTTGGCACCATGTTGCATCCTATTTAGTGTTAACACTTATGTTAAGAAAGGATATACCAGGAATACAGAACAGCAGTGTAAAAGCACTGCTTTCTTTCAGTTTCTCTCCCTTTCTAGCTTGCTGTCACCATATTATTCTGGGCAAAACAACATTAATTCATATTAAATTCTAACTTTTCTTTCTATAGAGCTTAAGTTGTTTTGGTTTTGGTTTTGGTTTTTTTTTTTATCTCCCTTGCTTTTATTTTGATGGTTCCAAATGATCCAGTTGCTGTTTAGTCCTGGGAGATGTTATTACTGTATGAAGAGGAATTTTTTTTTCCACTAGAATTTGTACAAATGAATACATTTAGATTTTGGCTCAATCTAATGTTCCAGAGGCACACTTTTCATGACCTTTGCTGACGCAGTTATGTTGGCTAAATTAACTGAAGTACCCTTCTACTGCTGCTGATTCAGGGGATCTTGAATTTTCAACCACTTTTCAGCAAAGCTCTAGGAAACAGTTGCTAGATTGAGATTAGGACCTGAAATTAAATAAAAAAATAGCAATCAGCACAGAGAAAATGATATAATTTCAGTGATTTTTTTTACCTCGTAAGTATAAAATAAACATTATTTTTAAACAAAGGGATTCTTTTAGCTGTAACTTAAACATGAAGAATAACCATATATAGTCAAAAAAAGGAAAAGGGTGAAGAGTTACCCAAGGAGGAAAATTCAATACTGGCATTTCAACCAGTTTTGAACCTGCATTGGATAGCACTTAGGTTTCAACAATAGCCTAACAGAGACTCCTCTTCTATGTTTTTTTAATACTTAGTGTTAAGATTATTTTACTGATGAAATCATGATGGAGCTTAAAGTCTTAAAAAACATCCCCATCTTAAATATTTTTTCTATGATCAATATTGACTGAATGAAGCCTGAGGTTGTAGAAGAGCTTGCACAGAAGAAAATTTTGCTGCAGCTTATTTTGCTCCTAACTAATGACGGGGGTGAAAGAGCTCGTTTGGATGATGACTCCACTTAGTGATGTTCAGGCTCAGGCTTTTATAGAAAGAGCCCCAGGCTGTGGAGCTGTTTCAGGTAGATTAGGTGAACAAACCTCTGCTAGGTTTCTGGTGCCTACTTAGTTTACAGTCAGCAATAAATATTAAAGATCATCCTGGCAGGTCACACAAACAGCCTGGGGCCATATCTGCAGTGGGGTTTATTCTTTTATCAGTCACTGGTAACGTCCCATGGAGCTGCTGCACCAAACCCGTCCTCAGGCTCGGCAGCCAGCGCTGGGGTGTGAGCAAAGCTGGCTCACGCTGGCTGCAGGCAGAAAGGGCAAAGCCCTGCTTGTGTGTCGTGGGTCTGTCTGGGTCCCTGTGCCTGCAGAGAGGCAAGTGACAATCCCCCAGTACAAACAGGGACAGACACCCAAATGGGATCCCTCTTCCTGTTGACACAGATCTGCCTCTTGAGTCCCAATCTTCTTCACAATTCCTCTGAACACCTTTAAAGCACTGAGAGTGTCTAATGCTGAAAGCAGGCTTGGTCCTGCTCCTAATGAAAGCATTAGTAATGTTGCCACTAACATTGATAGGTGCAGGACCAGGCCTGTAGCTCACATGTATCATGTTTCCTGAAATATTAACTAGACCATGAGTTGCAGAATGCCACATCGTGTCCCTGCCAATCCCTGTCCCTTCAGGAGATGTTTATGTGGAAAAGAAATCACCTTGGCACTCCTGATCTGCTTTAGCTTACCAAAGGTTAAGGGACTTCACAGACTTTAATTGAATGAAGTCTATAAATAATTTTAATTTCCTGCAATTGGAGTTGAAAAGGTGGCTTGGAAAGGATTTTACTTTTATTTTGAAATTATACTTGCTTTCTTCCTGGTTTCTTTAAGAAGTTCACAGCACAAAACTGAAGTTTTCATTGTATTTTTAGATCATGATATTTGACAGCTCTTGGCCTTCTTTTATGTGCAGGGAAGACTCTCCTGACTAGCTCACAGAATGAGCATTAGCTCCCACAATGTAACAGCTAAAACCTCAACATACCCACTTCCTTCCTTCCTCCAAACTACTGAAATAAAATAGATGTGAACAAGGGCACCAAAAGGTGAAGAAGCAAGAAATCTGACTGCTCCCCTTTTCATTCCCAAAGGCGTTTGAAAGTACACCTCCCTTAACAGCCTTTTCTTCTACCCAGTGTGAGCAAGTTGGGTGGAGTAAACATGTCTGTGCAGTGATAAACCAAAGAGAGCCATGTATCATTTCATCCCGAGGGAAGGAGCATCTGGTGCATCACAGATTTGTCAGGAATTAGGTTGGGAGTCATAGTACTGTTTTTTAATCTTGTTTGACTTAAAACTGTGTTTTGTAATCAGTGTAATAGAAAGGCACCGCTGAGACACAGGGATTAGCTGTAGAGAAGAAAAACAATAGTACACACAGTGCTTTGATGTGTTTCTATTTGAATTAGAAAGTGGCACTTTACCAGCTCAGAGATCTGCATACAAAATCTCAGCTTAACAATCACACTGTCCAGCACGCGAACTTCTTGCAAAGGACTGTCAAAGTCAGACAGAAACAAACTCCGAGCAATTTAGATGTGCAATAAAGGATTCAGTATGCAAAAAATCACAAGAAACATGTATCATAATGATTGGGTACAGCCAGCATTGATGCCAAGCATGTGAGTGGAAAGGAGAATTTAGTAATGAAAATGAAATGTTTAATAGAAGATATTTAATGAAATAATGCCTATTCTTTAGAGACAGTAGAAGGGGATCAGGGCAAATATTACATGTGACTTTAGACTTTGTTTTTGTGTGATTTTTTTGAACCCTGGCTTATGAACACAGGCAGAATGATCATGGAGACCTTCCATCTGTGAAACATAAACTGGGATTTATCACCCTAGAGGAACTGCCACTGTAGAAATGCCTGTTTCAACATTGTTAAAAGCTGAACATATTTGGCAGCAGAGTAAAGCATTAGGAATTCTTTAAAACCCATCTTTTGATCCAAACTTGTATTGTAAATAACACAGCAGCAGCTGCAAAGGATTCTCATTTTCCACCACGAACTTGGTAGGCAGAGACTTTTCTTTCCATAAGTACATTTAAAACTTGCTGAGCTGATTCCATGAAGCCTATACATATTTGTAAGACCAAATAAAAGCAAAATATATTATTATTATTGTTATTATTTTACTGGATCTGCCCCTACACATATTACATGAGCAAATCCTTCTTTGGTAGAAGTTTTGCAAGAATTTAAGCTGCAGAATCAAAGCTGAGTGTACAATGAATGGCTGCTTTCTGCTGACAGTCAAGTTACATACCATCAGAATTCCACGGAAAACAAAATGTTTAATTTGGAGTTTTTCAAATTAAGTTTTAAGGAGTGAACTTGGCCTAAAACTTGCCTCTACATGCCACATAAGTTCTGAGAAAGGAGATGGTCTGAAAAAAAGGGCTCATGGAAAGCTGTTTTAGGCTGCATCAGAGGGAAAGATCCAGAAGTTTAAGTAGAAAACGCAAGACCATACTCGCTGAGGTAGTAGCCAGTGATAAATTCAGCTGTGGCCAGTTCTGTTTCTATCCATGCTCAGCCACATCCCTCTCCCCAAGTGCTAAGCAACCCAATACCTAGCTCATGACTCAGCCTACAGTGATATATGACCTAAACAAACCCTTTTCTATCTCCCAAGGGATTTCTCTTTCCTTCTACCAGAGGCAGACACTTCATTTTTTCTAAGCAACATATTCTTCTACTAAACAAACAGGGTTCCTTTGCTTACAGAAGGAACTGAAATCCACACCTTTGCAAGGGAAGAACACTCAACACCCACCTGCAGGCTGCCATGGTGTGGGTGCGCAGCAGACACATCTCTCCTCCTCACCTTGATACTCCAGTGGGCCTGTGTTCATTAAAGACAAATGAGTAAAGTTGTTTTCTAGTGTGAAGACATGAACTTCTTATTACCAAAATACGAAATTGTTCTTTGAACAAGGAGTACAACCCAGGCTGCCTCCATCTTCTAAGGAACCCAGATTATTAGCCATACATATGGAAAAGCTGACTCCAGTGAACATGAGAAGATAATTGTTTTTTCTCACCTAAGCTGACTTTCACCTTTTCTTTTTTAGGATCTGGCAAAAATCGAGTTGCTTCATGGTCCACTGAAACCCCTAGGAACTGACCCTTTCAGACATTAAATTTGCCTCTTTTCCTTTCCACAAGCCAACAGTTTTGCTTATAACTCAAATCTTTTTAATGAGGAACATCAAATTGCCTCTTGAAGCACGACGGTTTGGGTGGAACGCCTGCAGGAGCTCTCCTGGCAAGGCTGAGTGCTTCCCATGATCAGTAATGAAGACAGTCAGATACAATTATATTCTGAAACTGTAGAGGAAATGTGATTGCTGCTAAGAAAGTTTTACTCTACTCCTGGTAGCAGTCAGAGATAAAATAGACTGGTTTTTTTCTGCAGAAATTCAAAGACTGCCTATACAGGGACAATGCTGGGTGTCAGCAGAGAATTGACGGAAACTGTGAAGCTAGAAACATGCAAGCAGAACTTTTATTTTCTTCTCTTATGAGACTCAGGGAACAAAACAATTAGAAAATATTTGGTATATTTAAGACAAAAAAAATAGATGTCTTATTTTCCCTTTGATCTGTCACAAAAACTTTGCCCTTCTTAAAATTGCTGATATACACACTTTAATCTAATTCTGACTTCTGTAATTTTACCTTGAACTCTTACTCAATAAAGCAATTTTCACCGGTTACATCACTTTTTTGTAGCACATGTACCTTGCTAGCTGTATCTAGAGCAACATTAAGGTGGCTGGGGTGGATGGCTTCTTCATTAATAGAAAAGCATTATATATCTATATCTATATCTATACCTATACCTATACCTATATATCTATGTTGTTTCAGGTCCAGTCTGAGCAAGCAAAAACTGCTATGGGTCAAATGGGTCCCTATAATGTAGATCTTGATAAACAAGTTCCATGGAACATAAAAATCTTTTTATCAGGAGCAAAGGCTGGACATGGCGCATCACCTGTTCTGGTTACTATCCATAAACAGAGCTGAGACATATGCTAAAAAAGACTGGTGGATCCAGTCAGAAAATCTAGTATTATTTTTCCAACAAGGTTGTTGACAGACTGCCATTCAAGAGCACTACATGTAGATGAATAGAGAAGTAAACACAAGGAATATCCTATAATCTACTTAAATGTGAGATTCCATGCCACCTAGCCTTTGACCTTTCTGATTCTCAGATAGAGATCAGAGAGGTCATCCTTCACACTTCCAAGGTAAATTCAATGAGGTTATGTCAGTTTTCACCTGATGGGGATTTGGTTCACTGAATGTGAGACTAATGGCTTCAGAAAAACTTCAGCCTTGGCAGCGATAGTGAATTCTGTTTCATGTTAGTTATGTATACCTCACACACTTAGCTCTAACTTACTGTAAATAGAATGAAGAGTGCTTTGTTGCTGAATAATTTATTACACATTAAATATGGCCCAAGGCAATAGAGTTTTCAAGTTCCACAAAGGCCTTATATATTTCCTGCTGTTATAATTATGCAAAGGAAATACTGACAGTCTGAATTATGAAATATAGATTATCCATTCAGCAACAGTTCAAAGATGTATTGTATGTGAGGGTACTGAGCAAAGACCGGGGATTTCAAGCACCATGTGTACTCTTATGGTAGGTACAGTATCTGTTTAAGTACTTCCTTGCTGTGTAGCAAAGTTCTAGAACACGGGGAGACTCAGTAACCCAACAAACCGGCATGACGGAGGCTACTGACTCATATACTCTTTATAGCCACATTTTCTTCTCTTTTCTTTGTTTCTTAGTTGCACTTTATCCTTCTTTTCATGCTTAATGAGACATAAAAATATCTTCACTGAACATCTTTCATTCAAGCAGCTCAAAGAATACCACATTAAGGCTCTTAACACCTCTGTGAGGAAGGCAAGAGGTACCCAGAGATTTTTTTCACATACTAGAAGGTGTACAAATCTCTGAAGCAGAGGGTAGTAACTTCTGAGATGCAGTGTACCTCAAGATTATTCTTAAACAGTGTAACAAAGTGATCTGGAAAGGTGTTGCACACCAGGTCAAGAAAAATACTCAATATTTGTGCTTAAATTAGATGTGTAAATTTGTTGAAGTTACATGTTCTTAAAATGACAGGTGATTAAAAGTTTCACTTCTACACCTCGAAGAACCAAGTATTTTAGGAAATCAGGATCAGTGGATTCTTCAGTCCCAGTGAGATCTGAAGAAAATACCAGACAAATATGGATGGGTTTTCAGCTACGGACAAATTTTAAGAATACTTTGTGATTTTGCAATGACTTTCATCAGAGTTCAAAATGCATTATAAAAGTTATAAAGCACATTAGTTCTGTGTTACAAGTGAGGATGCTATGCAAAAACAGATGATGTGATTTCCAAAGGTTGACAAAAAAAAAAAAACCTGGCTCAAAGAGGAACACCCTGCTGGCTTCCTGGCCCCCCACTTTTAACACTGGGTTACACTTTCTCTCATATACTTTTTAGAGAGAATTAAGCACGCCCTTTTGAATCTAGGCAAAGATATGCATTAATCTTAATGCTGGAAGCTCTGATCCAGGATTTATTCTTTAAGAGGTTATCAGGTGTGGGACAAAGATTTTGAAAATTATATACATGTAGATTGAAACACATTTTGATTATTCAGGAGTGATTTTTTTGTGTGTTTATGTTTCTGTGCTTTTGAAGTGGAAGGCTTTCAGAAAACCCACACCTTTGATAGGAAGTTTGCCAACATTTTCAGATCCTCCCCAAACATCCCTGTCCAAATGGAATTATGAAACTTTCCTATTATATGTTTGAGTGATATATCATATTATCTATGGAAATGATGCATCATAAGATTTATGTTATCTTAGAGGATGAGAAAGAAATGGTTTGACAGTCAATGACATGCCAACATTCTAATACAAAAGCTACTTGTGCTGAGTGACATTCACTATCTAAATGTCAGATCAAATGCACTTTGTTCTATATATGGCATATAGATACCCTTAGTCATGCAATCATGGAACTTCACCCTTGCTATAACACCGTACGAAAGGAAAACAGGCTGAGAAAGCAATTCCAGCTTTTATAATGAGGGTAGGTTGGATTTAGTTTAACTGAATCAGAAGTGCACTGCGGTCACTGGGAGGAGAGAGTGAGAGTAGGCATTTTTGGCACCTGTGAAAAATAGCAAAATAAGAGTGGTTTGACTAAATGGCAGATTTAGGGAAGGGGGCTTGATTTGCCCACACAGCCTTTCTGCTCTTCCTTGTACTTAAGCATTATGATTGAGTATTTAATTATATTGATCATGTACAATTTTTTTTTTATATTCTGCAGAATCACTGCCTCATTTAGTGGGTGGTACTCAGTAAACAAGGCAGCTGTTCAATATTCCTTTCTATCCACTTCATTCACTGTGTGTGGTCTCATGCCTTATTTACTTCACACAATCCCAAATCAGCCCTGGGTCTGGAATTATTCACAAAATAGTATGTGATTATGCAATTAAAGACTGTATCAAAACACACAAAAGGGTAGAATTAGGATTGCACACAGTTGAATTTAAGTTACTTGAATTCACTAAATTCTGTGTGTTTGATTTTTCCACCTTAGTATCTTCTTTATGCAGTTTTGTTTTTATTTTTGTTAATCTTCTGAGGAAATATCTGTGGTGGATCTTTGTAAACCTCAGTTACTAGAACTGCAAAATTGTGGCTTAAGTTGTGAATGATTTGCTGTGTAGAGCTAAAAAGTCTTAATTCTCAGCATATCCCCTTAAGAGCCTCAGGATTTTCTCTGCTGGGTTATTGCTTGATGCATCAGCATCATTCTTTCCTATGCTGTTCTCCTAATGCAGCCTTCTGAGGAACAACCTCACCTTTGCTGAAGGAGTAAAAAAGGCTCATTGTAGACCTTACCTAATATAACACCGTGCCTTACACAAGGAAACCCACACGGGTCTGGAGAGAGATGACACATCCTGTTCAACAACTCCTGGCCAGATGGGAGTACCTCAGGTTTGATGGCATCCCTGAGCACAAACTATGGCCTGTGCTTGTGGCTTACCAGGGACGCTCTTTCTTCCTCGCTCAGCAAACAAAGGGTATAAACTGACCCTCTGTATTACTAGAGATAAAAGAACTATGCTGTCACCTATTTCATTTCCACTGTGGTTTTCACACATTTTCACCCTATTCCCATGTATAAGGGATTTTACTGTTAGCAAGGCTTTTTTTGCATGCTGCTTCCC
>VYZT01048623.1:121254-144565 GCA_013400735.1 Pomatostomus ruficeps
TAATCCAAGTCTAATTATACCCAAGTATGTCTAATTATATCTCCTAATAGCAGGCTAAATAATTTCCAACCCTTCTTGGCTTTTACCCTTTTCAAATATTTAAAACCAGGGCCAGAATCTCCTCTCATTTCTACTGGGCTATGTCAGCAAGTAAAATTTAGCTTAGACCAATAGAGCCGCAGACTCACAGTAGGTGCAATGTGGTGTGACAAGAGGGGAGCAGCTCATACTTCAGGATAATCCTAGGATACAATCACTTTGGTAATTGAGGCCTAAATGGGTTCAATTTGGCTATATTCCATAACCCAAATGTCTGAGGCTTTGTGGGGTCTGGGAGAGAGGAGGTGGAAGGGAGCAGGAGGATTAACTTATCAAAGGGTAAAGTGATTATTTTGAATTTCAAGTGCAGAGGCTTTGGTAAATGAATGCACAGAGGGCTCCAAGCCCACACTTAGAAGCACTGAGTGGTGGGTGCTACAAAGGGCTAACTGCTAATTAATTATTGTCACATATGTTGTGTGGATTGTTAAACCACAATTATTTTACACTAGGGTATAGCTAGAAATGTCACCCTCGTTCTTGCTTTACATGACCTGGTGCAAGACACAGATCAACATTCATCTAACTTGAGTAGAGTAGCCTGTGTGTTGGCTGCTGCTCACATTTTTTCCTTCTTTATGTTGGCTGTCTTCCTAAAACTATTGCAAAATTCAGTGTCCTGCACTTACCACCACTGCTTCCTCTTCCTCCAGTTCACCTCAAGCTATGAATAAAGAAAGGCACCTGGATTTTCTGCCAGTTTATATATTTAACAACGATGTAAATTTACTCCAAACCTGCCCACCCAAGGCCAGACCTTGCCAGGGGCCTGGAATTGATCACATAGAAGGAATCCTAAGTAGTCTCATTGACCAGTATCCAAAATCAAATATCCCATATCAAAGCTGAAAAGATAAAGTAACATCAATGGTGCCTGTTTAATAGGAGCTGAAGTCCTCATTTTGAAGTAAACACAGCAGAATACCTGAAGTTCTTGTTTCCATTGCAGGGAATAGTTATCCCTTAAATTTATAAGGAAATTACATTTTTGGAACAGGATGTTGAGGAAAAAAATCAATAAAAATAATTTTAGTCAACATTCAAAAATTTCTAGATGTATTATAGGAGCTCCTTTGGAGATTTCCTAAAGATTGGTCTTAAACATGAATATAACAGATTTTTGAACAACATACTTTGAAAATATATGGAAAGTACAGCATTTCCACTTTTGTCTTTGACTCAGACTGAAATGTCTGAGAACACATAGGCAAATTAGTATATGGTTAAGTTTATTTTCAAACATATCTTTTTAAGAACTGTAGACTTTATCTCCTTTTTTAATTACTTTTGTAAGAGGGCTTTGTGAGAGGAATATCAAACCCAACTCTGAGGGTTGGGTCCAGTCTGCCAAAGCAATACACCAGGCACATCCCATTCCCCGATTATCCCTTTCCAATCAGTCCTTAGTCAAGATCTTAACAAACACAAAACTGTCACCTTTAGCTAAAACTGACCCTGAAATAGGAATGCAGGAACAGGGAAAAATATCACAATATGTTTCTTCTGCTCCTCTCCTCTGTGCCTAGATCAATCTCTGGTGTCACCAGAAGAACTAGCATTCTTTTATATTCATTTGATTGTTTGACAAATTCATTTCTAGTCTCCAGATGAAGGTATGTGGATTGCACTGACCAAAAGGGTGGACACCCAACTGCTCTGAACCACTAACACAGCCAAAACTCACTGAGATTTTCTCTCTCAGCTGCCAACAAGGGATTGCTGCAAACAGAGGATGTGGAAGAAGTAGGACCTGAATTCCTTTTTCCTGAAGTTAATATTATTTCAGTCTTCATAATATAATGCAGTGTAATGTAATCTAATGTAATATAATAAATATCCTATTACATTAAAGTCTTCTTTATATATATATGTAATCATTTGTGTTCCTAAATGACAGGAACTTGGAGTTGACTGTGCTTTCACAGAGAATTCCACAAATATCTTCTTTTTTTCAAATTATTCAAAACTTACTGTTTTCCAAGGGAAAGAAGTTGCAGATCTGCCATTAGCAAACATTCTTTGAAAAGGTTCTTTTATCCTCCTATAGCAAACTTCTGAAAACAATTCACTTGGAAAATATGGCATCCAAATGTGTTGGGTTTGGGTAGCATGTTGTTGTAGCAGTGAGGCTACAGGTTGGCTTCTGAGAAGCTGCCAGAAGCTTCCCTCATGTCCGATAGAGCCAAAGCCAGATGGCTCCAGGACAGACCCACCACTGAATAAGGTCAAGCTCATCAGAGATGGTGGTAGCACCTCTGGGATAGCATAGTTAGGAAAAGGAAGAAAAATCAACCAGACATCAGCCACAGAGCGAGAGAGAACTGAGAGTATGTGAAAGCAACAACCCTGCAGATCCCAAGGTCAGTTCAGAAAGAGGGGTAGGAGGTGCTTCAGGCACTGGAGCAGAGACTCCCTGCAGCCCATGGTGAGACCATGGTGAGGCAGCTGTGCCCCTGCAGCCCGTGGGGGTCCATGTGGGACCAGAGATCCACCTGCAGCTCTTGGAGGACCCCACGCTGGAGCAGGGGAAGGGTTTGAGGAGTCCTCCCAGGGAAGGAAGAAGTGGCAGAGATAATGTGTGGTGAACTGACTACAACCCTCACTCCCTGTCCCACAGTACCTCTTGAGGGGAGGAGGGAAATAAGATCAGGAGTAAAGCTGAAACTGTGAAGAAGGAGGGGGTGGGGGGAAGGTGTTTTAAGGTTTGGTTTTAATTCTCATTATCCTATTCTGATTTCACTGGCAAAAAATTAAGCTAATTTCCCCAAGTGGAGTCTTTTGCTCATGCAGGTAACTGATAAATGATCTCCCCTTGTCCTTACCACACAGCTCGCATTTGTGCTTCTCTGTGCATACTAACTTTCATCCAGCATTGTGGAGATCTTATCTGGGAATATCAATGGAATCCCATGATTCCCATGCACATCTTTCCCATGCACTACTTAACATGCATCTAAACATATAGTTTTCAAGTTTGGAGTGATTCTTTGCTTGAAGGTTTGCTCATGGTTCTGCAGTAATTCCAAACTCTGCAAAGGCTAAAACAGATGCTTTATTCATTGAATGAAAGCTCTGCAGGTCTGCAGACTAAGTTAGTGACAGTTGAGCTTCTGATACAACCAGTGGGTTTATATATGGATCATGATAAATCTTCCAACAATATAATACCATGTTCCAAAACTTTGGGCTCTGCATTAACTTTGCACTATTTTATTTTCAAAAAGACTTCTTGTATTCATTCTGCTCATAATTTTTACGGTTGGCATGGTAACTGCCTAAAAATGTGCTAGAGGCATTACAGCTCCAAGCTTTTCTTGTAGCCTATGATGCTTAATCAAAAAGTTTGCAATACATCCCAGTACTGTAAGTGGTAAAGCTAAAAATATGGCTCACTTCAGAGCATAAACAACTGCAACATGCCTTCAGAAAGAGTTTGTGCTTACAATGAAATGGAAAAACACCAACACTTACCCCTTTATCCACTACTGCACTTCAGCAGTGTGTAGCAATCCTGGAAGTCTTGAATGTCTGGTATTGAGTACATTTTTCCCTTACAGCACTCTATTCTTTTAAGATCGAGGTAAGTATGAAGGTTGAAAGGGTTTGCTGTCTTTAATATGTGACAAAGATCCTATTTAAATCCATGGTAGTGCAAATGCATACTCACGGAGGGATTCTTCACAGAAGGGAACACTGAACACATAGGGGTGACTTACAATAGTGGCAACCTCCATGTTCAGCAGCTGCAATGTCTCTGGTGGGGGCACCACGCATCCGCTCATGGTTCCAGGGGCTGGCCAGCTGCTTTGGGAGGGCTGGTGAAGGTCCAGCAAGGTTTCACCTAGTCCACCAATGTTCCAGGCGCGCCAAGGAAGGAGAGACAGGCGGAGGGGCTTCCCAGATGGTTTATTTGGGCACCAGGGTCATGCCAGGGGAGCACTGGCAGCATGTGTTACAGTCACATATACACCAACATGAAGGGGCGGGGGAGGGTACAAACATCCTATGAGGTAGGAGTGAAGGGTTTGAATTTGGCAGGCTTTGTACAGGATTGTGAAANTAGAAGTCTGGCGAACAGCACACTGCAACATTCAACTGGCTACGGAATTTATATATCATTCTTAACTGACTTACCTAAGTAGTATTGTAAATATTCAATATTTTTAGAAGACACAAACTCAGAGAAGGAAGATGGGGACAGTGAAACCATCACAATATGATGCAGAAATATGTAATGCCAGTGGAGAACCAATCTGCATGCAGCTATCTTACAGCTAAACCTGCACCTGTCTGAAGGATGGAACTGGAACGAGGGCTATCACAACCAGTTGTGTCAACATGGAACATTCCTTGCTAGAGTGAGATTCTTCCATTAATAAGATGCACAAAGCAGTTCTAGACTTTGCCTCAACACACAGGGAAAGCATCTCCTTGAAGGGGCAAATCACGGCCCTCAGATGGCTTGTTTATGCTGGTGATATGTGTGAGAATGTAGCCTATAGGGAATACATTCCTTTTCGGTACAATTATACCCTGGTCTGTAAAACCAGGGGTCGCACCACAGTTTCTGTCTAGAAGATGACGATAGTCCAAGCCAATAGGCCCTGAAATGGCATTCATGCACTCAGAGTGAGGCCAGGTGAACTCTGACACTTAAGCAAACGTGGGCTCTTAGAAGGTGTGTGCATGAATTCTAGGGCAGTGTCCCAGCTGTGCATCTCTAGCACACAGCAAAGGTGATGCAGTTATTTACAGGGCCTGTTACCTCTCCTAAGATGCTGGTCCTTTTGTTCTCACTTCTTTTTCCAAAGATTTTCAAACAAGGATATTATGTCTACTGCAGTGTAAGAGGCTTGATTAGCAGTGCACTGATGACAGCAATGGTAATGGTGATGCAACTGATACTGACTCTGAAATTGCATAAATTTGCTGGAAAATCCTATGCTGCAAAGCTTTACAATCTTAATATCTGGCATTTTCAATGTTTTGATGGAAGTCAAAGGTGCTTAGAGCTTCTGAGGATCAGGTTTCTCAGTGACTTGGGTAATTTGCATTTGAAAACCTTGCTTTGAAAGGTCTGGCCACAACACTCTCTGTTGTACTCTAATGAGACTACGAAAGGCTTTTTGGCTGTCATGCACAGCTCTAATGAGTTTATGTGTAAGCCCGTAATTTATTTTTTTTCTGGTCTCAAGCAACAAACTTCTTGTAACACAGGAAGGTAATTGTTATGGTCCCAACTTTTTGGATGCAGTTACAGTCTCCTTCTCTGTACATCACCTAGTTTTTGCAATCCCCTTGATAAGACAGGTGTAAAAATTCCATCTTTCACAAGCTGAAGTGAAGGTACATCCATGAGAGTGATGGCCTTGTGGAATATAAACACATAAGCACTCAAATCCTCCAGAGTGTGGAGGTTTACTTTTGTTAAGGAAACACCATGTGCTTGTTTGCAAGAGAAACCTTTATTCAAACATATAAGAGGTAACGATTGTACTGGTGCAAGCTCAGTCTGTTCATACAGGATTGTAGGAACAGGCTCTTAAGCAGAATCTTACTCAAATTTTTTAAAATCTAGGTTTCTTTTAGGAACAACTTTTAGTTATTACGAAGTATTACATTTTCACAAGAAGGCATAATTCTTTCTTCATTAAAGCTTTGAAGCTGCTGAAAAGTATTATTTATTATTTCATGATTTCTTTTTACTGTTCACTCTAGTTTTCTAAGGAATAAGGGCTAATGTAATCATGATGCACTTACCTGTCCATCAGTCTTACTATCATTCTATCTGCCTGACTTCACAAAGACATTTTGGATCTCTTGAAAAATTTCAGAGAAATAGAAATTTCAGAGTTATCATATTGCTAGAAGTGTTTTGAAAATAACTGCGTAGTACAGAGCGATGATGTTAGCTGTTCCCAATGGGAGGAAGGATGAAATATGAACTCCCTTCTGATTACACAACAGAGCATCGACAAAATAAAACAGAAGTGTCACCATTGCAAAAATTTCACTGTGAGATTGTGCCTTAGTTGATGCTAGAGAATCTGTTTATCAGTTAGTGCCTCACTGGTGTGGTTTCACTCAGCTGTAGCAAGGGTTGAAACTTTAGTGGAACTAATTTGAAAAGCTTTCCTCTATTTCCTGTTTATTGTAAGAAAATATTCCATAATTTTGTAAAGATGCTAATTTTAGGTCCATTTTGATTGTGTACAACTTTGTGTGTTACACATTTCCGTCCCGTGAATGTGACGGACCTTGTTTAAGGAATGTAGGGTCTCCTGTAACTGCACGAGTTAAGAAAACCTCAACTTTTTCAGTACTCAGGTAGGTTGTCACCCAGTCCTAGGGAAACATAGGCACCACTCCAGCTTTGAGCTCCATCCAGGACAAAGGTATGGCTGAACTAGCACCTTGGGACTTCTGTGGATAATCCTATGACTACCAGGCCTTGTAACATCATTCAGTGGAAACCGTAAAAAAGGCACTTAAAACCCCCTTTACAATTCGGTCTTCTGAAACACAAGAGAGTATCTGTGAAGATATTTTCATAATGTTGAGCTTCTGCTCCTACTCAGATAAACAACCTTTCAGTGTGGAGAGAGGAGGGAACTAGATGGGAGTTGTTTTTTTTTCAGATTCTGTCCAATTCACTTCAAAACCCTGAATGCGCAATCAGGTACTTCTGACTCTTAGAGGAAATATCACCTTAATTACTGGTCAAATCTTACCAGGAACCTACTAAAATTATTTCAAGCCAATTTTAGAAGTACTAATGAGAGAAAATTAAGGATAAACCTAGAAGAAGTGGCAATCTAGTGTTTTTATATATTAGAGTGTTTTTATATATTTTACAGTTCCTTCCTCTGTGTGATTAATATTTCACAAAAATGAGACATGCTTTACTGTTGAGTTGCTCTTAAAGCAGATGCGATTCCCAGCAGCTGCATGTCTAACACAGAAGTTGAAATCAAGGTGGTCATTCTTCTGACTCAAATGAAATGAGATGGTGGCTCCTATGGCAAGAAGAAAGGCAGTGGTCCTTCTTCCCTGGGACTCTGAGTGACCACCTAATCCTGAATAATTATAGTCTTGGGATGACAGTTCTTTAAAATCACTGCCTTTCATTTGCATGCACTTACAGTAAAACAAAAAAAGCCAGGTTTTCCTAAAAATTAAACTATTATGCGTTGAATACATATTTTCCATTTAAAATGTAATTTTATGTATATAATATTTAGGACACGTTCTTAAGGAGATTGCAGGGGTTATTGCCACTTCTTCTTTACTGTGCAAATTTTCAGTGGCAATATTCAACATAATTTATTTGATTCAACAGTTAAGACTCTGTTAAATGCTACCTCTGCTGCATTAGACAAGAAAGCCTCTGTTCCTTCGATGGCTCTGAGATACAAGGGATGGCAAGAGAACCCGAGATAAAAACAGCCTCAGACCTTGAAGACACATAACTATGTCTATCCTTAACAACATCAATGTGAAGTTACATATGTTAGCAAAATATGTGGATATAGGCCAGGCTAACATCAAGGGACGTTTGCCAGGTCCTAATTGAGCAATAAGGCAGGGTGTAGACTCTGATCCCATGCTTTGGTATGTTGCTAGGCAAAGGGCAAAAGCTCTGTACTATCACTCAACAAGGTGTGCTGTCATTGCACAATAACTCCATCCTGTGCACTGCGACGATTACAGAGTGCTATTTTCAGTGTGTAGAGGATACTTTATTTATGTATATTTTATTCTGCTGACATGCAGAGGAAATAGCTGCTTGGTAAATGTCATGCTGTAGTAAGTGTATGGCCTATTTTTAGCTAGACAATAATGTGAAAGGTGCTGTTCTTTACAGGCCACTATGGGAGTGCATGGTCTTGCATACAAAGACTGGATGGAAGACTTTGAAGAACCAATGCCTTGTTCCTGCTGTGAGCTGTGGGCATGAAGAATCCTACCTGTGCTTGAGAGTGAGGAAAGAGGAGTGCCTTGCTACCTCTGAGACTGAAAGGTATACCTTTTGCGAGAAATTCCCAACACATTTTGTGAAGAAATCCAGGTTATGTAAAAAGATAACACTGCTCCTTGGAAATAACTTCTCATAGGAAGCAGCATGAAATTGTTTTCAGCTTCACAGTTATCTTGTTTGTTTTTCTAATCCTCACAAAGATTAATAAAGGAATGATGAGACAACAGCAAACTGTAAGCACAGGATGCGACTATTGCCTAAAGCATCTGGATATGATTATGTAAACACGATGTAATAAGAAAGCTGAGAGATTTAACTTTCGAAATCTCCTTTATTCCCTTCTAAAAAAAAAACACCCATTCAGAATATTTACCGTATTCCCCAAGTAGCCTCTGAGTTGCTAAAGCACTGCAATTTTCACTGCAAGTTCCTTGCTACTATTGATCAATCTACCCTAGATTTGACCTTTTATCCAAACTTTTCCCAGCATGTATTCTGGTATATGACCCTTTAAATTGAGAGAAGTGTGTCATTAAATTTGAAGGGGACATTTTGTGTTTAACTGCTATACGTACTATTTTCCTCCTACCCACCAGTAAATACAATTAATATTTTGAACTTTTAGTACATGGTATAGTTTCTTTGTCACTGAAACAGTGACTTCTTCTTTAAGGGCATGAAGTTGAACACTCTTCACAGTGAGCCAGGCTAGTCACACCCACAGACAACTTTGCTACTCATTAAAATTACCAAGAGATAAACCTTTTAAGAATACAGTTTTATCATACATAAATGTTAGCAACTTTAATATTAATTCTACTAGTTTTTAGCTTTTTCGTCCCTTAGTAATTCCATTTTGCACAGGGTGCTTGCTGTACAGGTGAATTCTTTTTAGCCCTTTCATTCCAAGTAAGGACTTCAGTTTTTTTAACAAATTACCTTAAATCTGTACTTTGTATAGAATTTATACTAAACTCATTTTGACCTCTTTGTCGTTCTGTCTTCATAGATAATCATGCAAGAGACATTGAGAAAAATTCAGAGGAAGATCAACACTTCAGTAACTTGAGACCTTTATTAAAGCAAGAGAAATATGCATCTTTACTGTCATTTTATACCTATCTGATAATGTAGAATGACAGGAGAGTCCAGAAGGGAGAAGTGGGAATGGTTCCTGTCTGGCACTTCTACAACATCCCCTGCAACGAGCAGAAAATCCTGCTTAGCCTCAGCAGCTCTTGGCAGAACATGTTCACTGCATAGGCCTCTTCAGTGGACTTAGGTCTCATATTTTGGTAGTGCCAGGATAGGCCAGGTAGCTTTGTTTCATGGGGCCACCAAAAATATTTCTCCAGTGGTAGGAAAAAAAGAATTCTCCCTTTTGCTCTTTTTGCTGTTTAAGCACAGGGCTTAAAGAGTCACGAATGACACGAGGCCAAACACAGACGCTGTTGTTTTTTTGATTTTTTTTTTTCTGTCCAAAGCACCATTTAAGCTGAAATTTTCCCAAAGGAAACACATAAAATGAGGCTGAGACAGATGTCTGGCAGGGGTATTTTCAATTCAGTTTGTTGGAGTCTGATAAGGTTATAAACAACAAAAAACAACGTTCCCCTTGACTAACACGGTTAGTCAACCTTAACATGAGACAGCCAACTAACCTTGCTCATAACTGTAATAAGGAACTACTGACTGCCAGACTATTACATTTTTACCCATAATATTAAGTTATAATAGATAATTACAGGTATCAAGATGGGCAGCTGTTTCTTTGAATGAATATTGCCCTTTAATTTTTTTTTATTTAGGTAAGATTCCAAAAATGTTAAAAATGAGTAGTCATTCATTATATAAAGCAGCAGCTGAGCAGTAGGTGGAGGAGTGGTTGCTTGTTCCTACTCCTAAGCAAACACACATATAGCTTCATTTTTTAAATTAATTTTATTTTGATGGCAAAAAACGGGATCTCTAATGACACTGAGTTTCAACTCGTAAATCTTCTTTGCAGTTTTTCTCTTTAATCTCTGAAAGCTGATGTAGCTCATTCCAATTGCCCACAGCATCAGTTTTATTCTCTTGAAAGAACTTGCTCTCTTTTTAGTTTTCCTTTAATGTTTTGAGCCCTTACCAGAAATGGTAATCTTTTTAAGGTGTTGGCAGAAGCCACAGAATGCACCAAAACTAAAGCTCATCTCTAATGCAGTATCCCATTATCAGGACCACCCAAGTGATTCAGGTTTGTCACAGACACAGCATACTCCTTTATATGATTTTGTAGAATTAGAAAGGAAAGAAAACTTGGGGAGTTGACTAGTCAGGTTAGAAAAAGGTTTGGAAGATCACTCTACCCAAATAACAACAGTCTTTCAGTTGTTTTGAAATACATTCAGGTCTATTTATTATCACTGCTACCCAGTATATCAGGGTTATTTGATTTCATGGAGATATTCTGGTTCTGGGTCCCACAACTTATGCTGAGGAACTTCCCTTGGTAATTTATAACCAATCTTTTCCCAAACTTCCCTCTTTCTGCAAGCTAGCACTGGATCCTATGGAGACAGAAAGCCAGGGGAGCTGCGAGATGCCACTGCACCTCTTGGTTATAAACTTTCCCTCTGACCACATCTTTGCAAGCTGAAGCCTTGATGTACTGCAACCCACTGTCCAGGCTGAGCCATGGAAACCTGCAGCTGTTACCCTACAATAGGATGGGGGGAGCAGAGCATCCCCAGGAACTGGTCTGGGGATGGCTGGTCTGTCCTGCAGTAAGAGCCCAAACACCAGGTGTGACTGTCAGCCTCACTGCTGATTTCTCTCTTTGAAAGCCCAGAATGGGGATGGCTCTGGAAACTCTGAAGCATTTTGATTGTTTCAGCACAGGCTGGGAGTTGTCGTTGTAGCATCTATTGAAAAAAACAGTGGTTTGCATCACAAGAGTGGGATGAGACATAGTGATACTTCAGCTAAGTCACCCGCTTCCCAGCACAGTTAAAGGTGTTGACTGGTCCTGGAGCAGCTGGCACCCCACTTCAGGAAAGATCACTTCTTTCACCATCTTGTACAGTAGTGATTATAATCTGACAGATGAATCTTTCCTTTCCTGGAGCTGAAATCTCTGTGACTGACAGAAGATCATATTTGGAGGCTCCAGTCTTCTGAAAATGGCTTATTCTGGAAGTCTGCCAGTGTCACAGCCTGGCAAAGTAGAGGGATCAGAATTACCCTTGGCTATTCAGTCAGTCTTGTGAACCGTTGCATCACCACTGCAGGATATTACAAGCTTTTGAGTTTACGGGACAGCTCTTTAGTCTTAGTATTGTTTTCAATAATTTCCACATACCTAAAAGCAGGAAAAAATATTCACTTCTCAAGTCTATGGCACTTTGAAAATGTAAAACTGCTCAATAACCATTTGTCCATCTTAGCTGAGGAAGCCAGGAAAAAAACCTAAAAAACAACATGAAATCCCAGGAAGTAACAGACTGGAGACCCACATAGAAAGATTAGATTACAACAGTTATTCATTCATGCCTTGTGAGACAAATAAAACTACTTTATGTTCATTTCCTCCCCACACCTCCACCCTTTTCTAAGGTTAACAGAAAGGATTGCTTTAGTACACGAGTTATTTTAAGATCTTGAACAACTTAGAGATCTAACATCTTTTTCCATGTGTATAAATAACCCCACCTGTTGCAGTATCATATATATCTGTGATCATTAAAATAGATACAAGTAAAAAATAATAGTATACATTTCAATCTAAAACTGATTCTAGGAACAAAACAGACATGTCATGCAGGCTTTTCCTCTTTCAAAAAGATAAAGGGGATTCTCCAGTCTGAGGTGGATTTTCCAGAGTCAAAAACCTATCATACACTCATCAACATTTTAAAAGTTACTGGAAATTGAAAAAAATATAAATTTTCCTTGGCCAAGCTGTTGAAGTTCACAGACAATGTTGTGTCGCTGCATATTGTAAGAGTTGCCAAAGTGGTGTCAGGGATGCATCAAATTTGTTTCAGCTTCACAAATTCATGTGTCCCCTTTTTATTATTGCCCCTGAAACAATAACAGTTGTCCAGGAGTTAATGAAGTGCTTCTCCCCCATTTTCCAATAGAGATCTGAGACACAAACTGCAAAAGCTCCGAGTTATTTTGTGATAAAATCAGCACAAAACACACAAAGACACAGCATCTGTGTGAAACTTTGCAGGCTGTTCCTAACTACAGAGGAACAGCCATTCTGCAGCTAAGAAAGAGATCTGAGACTAAGCTTCGTGCAAATTGTTCCCAGTGAACTACAAATCCAAGATGCAAAGGTGGTTATTTTTAAAGTTATATTTTGGCTTCTTTGTTCGGCGGTCATATGACATTTTCAGCACCTAGAAATCCTTTGCTTATGACAGTGTCTGAATGAAATGTTGTTACTGACGTAACAATTATCTCCTCACCCCATAGCTTTCAAGTTATGACTTAATGTTGAGAAAACTGTGGGCTAAGTGAGTGAAATATCTTCAGTACCTTCAAAGGATGTGGTTAGAATAGTCTGCAGGGGTGGGAAGAGAGCTTTCCTTTGCAGTTGGTAGAGCAGCAACAACAGAGTGTCTTTCAATTGCTTCTGTGTTGCAGCTCAGGGCTTTTAGCCCCTGTCTGCTGCACCCACACACGATCTGGTGCAGTCACTTAAAAAGCACACAGCAACCTTTCAGCTCAAGGAGTCCTTTCAAAGCAAGCTTCAGTCACCCAGGGGGCCAGCAATCTGTAGAGGCTGCTTTTTCTGTCCCTGAGATGGAGTATCACATTGGCTCTGCTGCATTGGGACCACCCTATGCCCATGGTGGAGAAATAGGATTTACTTTTCATTAATTCTGTTACTATAAAAAATTCCTGTAGGATATTCTGTAGTTAGAGCACTGAATCATTTCTGAAACTTCCTATTCAAATATTTGTTTTATATGGCAATGGTATTAGTAATGTGCAAGTTTTATGCACTGCTATTTCCTCCCACACCCATTGAAAACTAACAAGAGCCAGCCTGTCAAAATAAGCATGTGAATTATAGATCAGCTATAACATGCTTCAAATAGCCAGTGTTCCAGCCTAGGTGATACCACATAACTCTGATTTCCCTCTGCTTGCAAAACTGCACAGTCTGCAACTCATGAAAAAAAGCCCACCAATTGAAGTCTGGAATTATCCCTTCACATTGGAGATACTTAAATCAGGTGTTTAACAACAGAGAAATTTTACCCGTTGTTGATGGAAAGAGACAAAAAACTTCCTTTTAGCTCACCTAGTATTTAACCTATCCTTAAGCAGGGCCATTGCTGGCTAGTGACAGAGCCCAAGGTGACCCTGATTTCTGCTTAGGTGCTCAGTTATATACTTCATTTTCAAAAAGAAAGGAGACAAGTCTACCTCTGAACCTCCAAAAAGCTTGCAGGAAGGCTGAGCCCACTCTTTCTAGTCTGGCCTTTTTATCACAGACTGCATCCCCTTGGAGGTGGGCTCTGGCATTACTCTGTGATGCCAGCTGCTTCCAACACCAAACACCTCATATGCATATTGTCCTGTAGGCAATATTCAAAATGATCAGGAAATGGGAGTAAGTAATGTGCCTGCAATGTTTGTTCATATGGGGTCATAAAAATGAAAACTGACTCTGAGGAGGTGCATGGGGGCCTTATGCTACAGAACAACAGGGTAATAAAATGGCAGAGGAAATCCAACATTAGTACATGCAAAGCAGTTCACAAGAGGGAAAAATAACCTGAATTGCATGACCCAACCATGGGCTCTGATCATGGAGGGGATACAGAAACATTGGAGTCATTAATACAGCCATAGGCACAGACTGTCACATTCAGGATAGCAATTAGTAGTGATCAGAAATGCAAGTCAGTATCAACAACTATTAGAAAGAAATACAGAACAAACAGCGTGTCACTATATATCCATACAGTTGCTGTATCCTAAATATTGAGCAGGATTCTGGTTTCCCATCCCAAAGGGTATAGCAGAAGCAGAAAAGGAACAGTGAAATGAGATCTTTCATAAAAGGAATTATTAAATAGACTGAGATTTTTCAGCTGGGAAAAGTGATGGGATATAATACAGAGCCTATAAAATCATGAATGACAGGGAAAAAGTAAGTAGAGAGCTACGGTTTGCTGTTTCTTCTAACACAGTAACAAGGGGGTATCAAATGAAATTAGGAGGTTTGAATGACACAAATTCAAAGAAAGAGTTACTTCTTCATATATACAATTAAGTTATGGAATGCCTGGCCACAGGATGCTGCAGTTGCTAAGAGCACATGAGGGCTCAAAAGCAAATCAGAAGGATTTGCTGTAGAGAAATCCACTGATGGCTATCTAATAGATAGGCACTGCTGCTGGTTCAGCAAGCAAGTGGGTTGCAAGTCACTGGGAGAGGGGCCAGAGAGACCACTCTGAGACTGTGCCATTATGTGCCTGCACTGTTCTTGTCCTCTGCCATGGACGTTTGCTGTTGCCCTGTGTGCGAGAGTAGACACTGCATGACAGGGACCACTGGTCTGACTTCGTAAGAACATTTTATGGTTTTAGTGTACCTACAAAACTCCAATGCTTGAAGAGAAGAAAAACTCATTTTAAGTAAGATCATATATCTTTTTGTCTGGTCAATGTCATCACTTAAGTAAATGGAGGGTAAAAAAATGCTCCTGGAAATCCAAACAGGAAGCACTTTGCAAACAAAGAGGCACAGGCTGGTGCCTGCAGAGCTGCTACTCTTCATGCTCCATGGGACCTGAAAGAGACCTCTGCTACATTCAGACAGAGCACAGATGCAGAAGGACAATGAAATGATTTTTTTTTTTCCTTCTCCAGATAGGGGTGGATCTGATGCTTATCGTTTGAAGACTGTGACACACCTGGGCAGCAGCAGCAGCACAGAGCTGCCAGAATCATGACAGTAACGCTCTCTGGCTAGTGTTCTGGTGATACCCAGGCCAGCACTCAAAGAAAACTCTCCGATTTTAGTTCTCTCACAGACTTCAGTCTTCTGTGCCAGCAGCATGGTTACACTGAGAGTGTAGCATGAAGAAAGGCTTTGTTCCAAACAACACAGAATTGGCTCATCTAACCAGCCCTACCTCTGGGTGTAGGGTGACCTTCACGATTAGCCTTTTAAAAGCCTTTCACTATATATGGCACTTTCAGTCTTGGCAAGATAAATCTGAAGGGGAAGCAAAGGGATGTCTCATGATGCAAGTACTAAGGCATTCTCGGATTTTCAAGAAAAAATACACAAAACAACTTCCTGACTCAAAGAGAGCTGTATCTGGCATGGGAAACTTCTACATTAGACCTCATCCTGACAGGGAAGTATTAATCACAAAATTTAGAGTTTGTTTAGGTGGAAGTCATAATGACTTTGTTGCAATGACTTTGTTTTCTGTGCTTTTAAAATGCATTTTATGTTTTACATGCAAGCAGGATAAAGTCGTAACCAGTAAAATTTATATTGTTGCTCTGAAAGATTCTGTTCTACACAGCTAAAAAAATTAAGAGATGTATCAATCAGCCTGGAGGAGAAAATTTAAACCAACAACAATGTGAATAGTAATTTACAGCAACTCAGAAAAATGTCATTAGATCTCCAAAAAGCCACAATTGAGAAAGATGCACACACTGGCTAAAACCAGCATTCATTTGAGGAAGGACTGGAAGAAAGTTAATATTTTGCCAACAGTTCTGTAGACAAAATAGGACAACCAGGTAATTATAGGCTTGTCAGTTTGATGTCTATTCCAGGCAGAGTGATGGAGTTGCTGATAGGAAAGTCAATTAATAAAGTATTAAAACAGTGCTATTTAATTAATGGCAATCAACACAGATTAATGGAAGAAAGATCTTATCAAATTAATGTACTATTTTTATATGACTACAAATTTGGTGGATTAAAAGGAACTGTGGTAATATTTTATACTTTGGATACATTTGCCATACTGTACTATGAGTGATTCTGCAGGAAATCAGAACTAACATGATGAACTCTCCCAGACAACCAACTTGTTTTAAAACTGGCTAGCCTGGGATCCAACAGCCTAGCCGAAAGTGGGGCTCAGAGAGTGGGTTCTGCAGGGACTGCTTATCAGCCCTGTGTCAATTAACAACAATCCCAGCAATGCAGAAAGAAGCAGTGCCTCTGCTAATACTACTTTCCAAGGAACCAAAATTTGGAAGTGGGCAGAAGTGGGCAATGCCTTTTTGGCATTGCTTGAGGAACAGGTGCAAAAGAAATACCAGGTGTTTCCATGTAACCCAACATAAAGGATCTATTTAAGAACAAGTTATTTCACATAAGGGATTTTCTTTGGGAAGCTGAGACTGAAGGATGAACTTTAGGTCCTGACAGACCCCCAGCTGAGTCCCAGAGACCTCTGAAATCGTGTTGCCAAGAAGGCAAGTGCAATCTTTTTCTGTGTGCAGAGATGCTATCCATCAAAGGGCAGTAAAGGGCTTCTGTTACTTTTGCATTTGACATCGATAAAGGTATTGGAATAATGTTGACCCTGATATCAGCAGCTCAGGAGGGATGTTGGCAAATTGGAGGTAGTTCAGAGAAGAACAACAAGAATATGAATAAAAAAACTGGCAGTAAAATGGAATGACTCCACAGGGTAAGTCTATTTAGATTTAGTATATCAAAGCAAAAGCTAAGGAATAACTTGATTATGGTTTGTAAGTGCTTTCATGTGGAACGGACACTGCCTAATAGGGGAGCTTCTGCTCTGGTATAAAAATATACAGGGAAGTTCATTGGAAAGGTGAAGGGACATCATTTCAGATACATTAAAGATAGGCAACTACTGCAAACATCTACTATTCCTTGTGATAAAGCTGGATGTCTTTTCTATCTAGTCCTTCTCAAGTCCTTCTCTTGTTCAACTGGAATCAATTCCAGGTAAGATAAAGACCCATGCTGAAGAGTCAGAAATGGTCTTAAGGTCCTTTACCTCTTTTACATCTGTGAATGCAGCTGTAATGTACATTTTTAAGTAAATAATAAAAGATGTTTCCGAGTGGAGAATGGGATCCAAATTTAGCTAATGGGAGCTTCTTGTGCACATCAAGAGACGCTTTGTGAATTGGTGGGGGTGGTGTTTCTTGCTAGCTCTGCTTCAGGAGCCTGCTTATTTTTCAGTGCTACCCAAAAAGCTGGCAACACAATGGATTACAATGAGGTTTTGGAGAACAGCTCCTAGAAGCACATCCAGTTGTCATGTTTCCATCTCACATTCGCCTCCACCAGCATCACGCTGATGGGTGCAACTGAGGAAGCAAAACCTGCTTAAGAGGGATTGAGTTCAGGTCATGCACTTGTCTGGAAAACATCCCAAGGAAACTTATTCCTCCAGTGAAAAATGAGTGTTATACATCCCTAAAAGAAAAGAGACCTTAATGGCAACTGGTTGGAGTGTGTTCAGTCTTAAAAGGTTAGGAATAACTAGTCACAGCATTTCATATCTTCTCTTGCATATAGGGGTTTTCCTGGAATATGCAAACATAGCACTTTTCTTCCTGATCTTACATCCATGGCTGTGCTCTACTCACCTGGCCCATTACAAAAGAAATAAAAAGAAATATGGTCCCCCTCCATCTCCCCCTTTTCCTTCTCTTAGCAATAACAGTATAACTTAAATTGTGGAAAATAGAAAAAAATGACACTTATATCTGACCAGTGCTTTTCCTCAGGTTATTTCATAAAACTAAAAGAGGGGGATGTTAAGAAGAGAATTCCACCATGTAAGATTGATTTCAATTAGCAAGGGATAACATTGATATGGATATACATAACATAACCACTTCTTCATTTCTGGGAATGGTGCCATCTGTGAATAATGAGAGTTAGTGGTAACAGAGAAATGTAAGGTCTAACTGTGGGAGCCAACAGCTCACAGCCTTGACAGTCAGATTTGGAGGGCAGTGTTGTGATTTAGAAGGTCAATTTGCTTTTGCTAATGCTGAAACCCATCAGCAATGCATTCAACATACAGATGGAGATTTGTAAACTACCAGGAATGATTAGGCTGGGAACATACTGTGGTCGTAGCCATAGCTAAGACCTGGAGATGTAATAGTATTGCTTGAAAATATCCAATTCTTAACTGGAATCCAGAACCAGAGAGAAAGATCACTGACTCTTGAGCTGAGGACTGCTTTGCTTCCTAGGCAGAACATTCTTCCATACACAGAAATTTGTTCTGAAGACAACTAAGACATGTTTTGGGTCCCAGATTAATAAACATATAATGGCAAACCTCAAAGCACTTTGGTTAATAGTTTCTTTTCTTTGTAACTATTGTACAATATAACAAGAAGGCAGTTGGCAGAAATGTTGGACCTGCTTCTCTCTACCCCATTTAACAGGCTTCTGTACATAAATTATATTTTAGAGTGTTTTTTTATTTTTATTGCACTGTAGTCAGTTGTAAATCTTGCACTGAGTTATTCAATAACACCTTTTCTTTTTGTTGTCTGAGTGAAGAATGAAGCCTAAGGCTTGATTCTGATTGCAGATATGGCACATAGGTATTTATCCTTACATACTTTATTGTATCCTTATTTCACACACACGTAAGCCCCACACATGCTGCTCATGCAAATGGGTACATTTCTTGTCAAGTTACCTCTTGACAGCAGCTCATTTAATAGAAAAAATGGATGCATATACCTGCCACGATGCTCTGGTGGGGGCACCGGGTGTCCGCTCACGGTTCCAGGGGCTGGCCGGCTGCTCCGAAGGCACAGGAGGGCTGGCGAAGTTCCTGCAAGGTTTCACCCAATCCACCGATGGTACAGGCGCGCCAAAGAAGGAGAGACAAAGGGAGGGGCTTTCCCAGATGGTTTTTTCAACACTGGGGTTGTGCTGGGGAAGCAGTGGCACAGTATGTTACAGTTACATAAATACCGACGGGAGGGGGCAGGGGGAGGGTACAACCTCCAACAGGGGAGGAGCGCTGGGTTTGAATTTGGTGGGCTTTGTATAGGATTGTGCAATACACAGCCCTCCAGGAGAGGGAAAACAGATACCAAAGGGGGGAGAGGGGAGATAGCAGAGCCTGGCCATGAGATTAAACTGAAACTGGCCAGAGCACATCGCAACATATACCAAAAGTCAAAATCATGAGATTTTTTAAAGAAGAGATGCTTGTCTCCATGTCTTTGAATTGCCTTTTTGATGCATGGAGAAAAGACTTGTCCTTTTACTGTCCCATGATTTATCACTTTCCTTAGCCTTCCTTACTAATATGTTAGCGTTATGGTGCAAAGGATAAGCAAAAACAATTGCAAAAAATTAGAAAAACATATTCAGTTGGGATCCAGCCTTGACAACTGGTGGGGAGGTACTTGCAAGCATATATTGAGCTAGCTACTTGGATTAATTTTGCTGAAATAAGACTGTCTTCTCAATATGACAGCTCTCAGCACTTAATAGTTGTTTAATGTTCCCAGTAGGCTCAGCTCTGCACTTTGTAAATCAGCAAAAAAATAAAATTAAGGTCTTTCTTTTACCACTTCAAAAATTATTATCCTTTCTGTTCTAGCTTGTGTTTGTACACTGATAATATATTTTCTGTAAAGGGACAAGGGGCAGATTGACCTGGAAAAGGAAGTCTTTTAAATGTAGAACTGTCTTTGATCACTCATAAGTCTTGTGCTCTGATCTACACTCATTGACATCAATGGAAGAAAGACTGCTATTGGCTTGGAGGGAAGGGTTGGCTCCTGTCCACAGAGAGTCCATATTTGCAAAAGCAGATGTTAAAAGATGAAACAGATTGAAAATCAGAGTTACAGAAAAAGATACTTTTCTTTGCACAAGGTCAGATTTATGACACAATTTTCACTTAATAATTTTTCCTTAGTCCCGGAAACAGGATACTCCAATTTCTATGCCTATTTTTGCTGGTTACCTGCAGATAAACCTTGGATACAGAACAGGGGAGAGTTTGGTGGATGATTTCCATAGCATGAAAATGTAAGACCTTCTCCATCAACTCTTCTGGGTTACTGAAGAACAGGAAAAGGTCTCCAGGGAAAACATCACAGACACACACACACCCTTGCCTCCCCCTCCACCCCCCTTCCCCTCCTGCAGCTGCATTTCCTGCAGAAAGAGCAATTCCAGAGAAGGAACTCAGCACTATAGTACTGGACAACATCATCAAAGAAGTAGATAATTGTAGGATCTGTTTAAAAGATAAAGAAACTTCTAATTGGATTGTCTCTCTTGGTGACAATTTCCAGACTGTTCAAATGAAGTCCAAAGAGCAAAAGTTGGTCAGTAAACAGTCCTAAAAGGAATCCCTCCCACCTAACTTCATTCTGATGTGTCTTCAGAAAGATCATGGAAAGATATGATAGTTTTGTCATATGCCAATCTGCTGGCTACTTCTTTGGTAGGTACCATTGGTTCACTGTTTTATAATGCATACTCAGAAAATTTCTCTCATTCAATTGAGAGAGAAAATAAAATGAAACTATATTTGCCAGTACAAACACAGTTTATTTCAAACAGGAGTTTCTAAGTATTGTGAACATGACATTTAAGCTTGGACCAGTCAATGGCATCCCTTTAGCCCTGACATTCTGGCTGATGTGTTTCAAGTCACATCTCTCTCATTTGGTTAAGCACCACAGCTATGGGAGGCTGGTTGCAGCTAGGCAAAACTTCAATGCTAATTTGGTCTTCAGACTTTGATCTGACCTTTATGATCTCATCCATTTTCACATCTCACATGTTAAATGCTGATCTTCCTCTACAATTTCAGATGACTGACACAGACTAAAACAAGGGGCACGGAATTATTTACACCTAACGTCTCTACGAGGCACATAAAGGGGTTTGCTCCTTCAGAGCTTATTACTTTAACATTGGACTGAAATGGCAGTATCTTCACTGATATATCTGAGAGCAAAAGCAAAGTTTACAAAGTCTTAGGTTTGGGGAGGGATTGCATAGCAAAGGGAGTGAAATAATTAAAATATTCTGAAAAATTCATCCACTGGATAGGTAGCTGTGTCATTCCATGCTACATGTACTATGCCTTATAGTGTAAATTTAATTCAGAACCCAACATTTATAATCTTTTCATTCCAAACCTGAATATTGAATCCCTTCTTCAGATTTAGATCCTGATTCCAATAAAAATCAGGAGTTTCCAACCAGAGGTTTCAGATGAATTGGACTTTTCATCCCTTTCACCTGTTGGGCTTGGAGGTTCTGGGTGGCTTTTTGAGAGTTGCTAAGGACTGTGGCTCCAGCTGATGCTGGGTAACTAAGAAAGTTAAACAGAAAACATTTATTTACAGAACAAAGGTTGATGCAAGAGCCTAGGTCTTTGTCATAGTCAGAAGGAGTATGCAGGGGGAGAGGAAGGGAGAAATTGTGTAAAAAGCCATCTACTAAGAAAAGAATGTTTGATTTGGATCACAGGATGTGATACTGGAGAATGTATTGCATAACTTTATGGCTTGTCCTTATTTGCAATGATTCAGTATCCGGCACTGCTCATCTCATTTCTAAAAATGGTATTGAAAAGTTACAAAGTATTCAGAGGTGATGGGAATAAGTAAGGAGAGGCAGGAAAAGCACCTTTTCATTTTACAGCAAATAGCAAACCCTGGGTCTGCAGGTCGCCCTATGGGTTGTTGTAAATCACTGGGTCTATGTCCTTCCTCACTACCCAAGTGACATTTACCAGGTCAAATCTCCTCTGTTGCCAGAAGGACATCTTCTCCATGCCAAATTTATGACCATGACAACCCTTTTCTTGTGGTATTTACCTTACAACTGTAAAACAGGGCACATGCAGCTCCTAGTGTGGGGGACAAGACACAAGGCAGGTGAAAGGCTGTGGAGAGAGCCATTTCGAAAGCCTCCCCTGTCAAGACTAGACCCTGACTGAAGCATCCCTAGCCTCTTGGGAGCCCTGTTCAGAGGTTATTTCACTTTGCCTCAAAGCATGCACCTCTGGGACTGACTCCTCCACTGGTTATTTCTTTATCATCATACTCACTTTTTTCTACCCCTTAAAAACAGGCATCACCCAAACTCGCAGATGTTCACTCTAAAACAACCCTTCTCCCATTTCTGATCCTCCCCTGTGCTGATGCAGGGAAAGGACTCTCCAGACATGGACAATCCCTTGGCATTGCCCTGCAAAGGCTGCAGCTCCGGGACAGAGCTGTGCTCTTCCCACAGTCCCGTTCTCTTCTTACGGTCGACTTGTATAGTTTTCTTCCCGGTTTGTTTTTTTTTTTTTTGGTTTTTTTTTTTTGGGGGGGGGAGGGCCGGGAGGGAGTGGGGAAAGAGGTGTGAGCATTTGGTTTGGGGTTTTTTTTTTCGGTCGTTGTTTTAAAGAAAGTCACCACCAACACCCAGACAAAAACTAAGGAGTAAATGCCAGGCTCATTAGGAGCTCAGGGAACCGTTCATCAAACTTCAATATATATCCAAACTCCTCTTATTTAAAGAAAAGGGGACCGATTAAAAAAAAAAACAAAACAAAACAAAAAAAACCAAACCAAAAACCAAAAAACCGGCAGCCCGCAGTGACGCTGGGCGGAGACAGACCGACCTCATTCATGGCTTTCTCTGTGAAAAGGTTTACGTTTTCCCCGTGTATTCCCTTCCCTCCCACTCCCTTCTCGCCCCCGTTTTAATTTTGGGACGGATTAAGACAAGTCTGGAGTGGGGAGAATTCCTCCCACCCGACAGCACCGAGGTACAATCCCCTGTGTTCCCCTAAGTATGCGGGGCCCCGCGCTGCCCGGAAAAGAGCGATTGCTTCATTGAGAAAAAAAGCCGGCCAGCACACGCGATACCGCACCGGCCCCCACGCCCGGCAGCGGGGGAGACTCTGCTCTTAGGGGCGCTTAAGCCATTATTATTATTATCGTTATTATTATTGATATTAAAAATATTAACAACATCTCACTCCCAGCCACAAGGGCAATCCCCCGAGAGGCTGGACCTGCCGGAGCTCTGTCAGCGGGGGAACCGCGGTCAGCATCCCTCACACTGGTGGACACACCGGAGAACACCGGCGCACCCCCGGAGCCCCGACCCGTCGGGCCGTCCCCGAGCCCCCGGCGCGGCTCGGCAGGTCTGCGGAAGGACGCCTCACCTTGTTTACCCCGAGCGCGGCCGGCGCGGGGGGAGGCGGCGGGGCGGGCCGGG
>VYZT01048623.1:144669-177882 GCA_013400735.1 Pomatostomus ruficeps
GGCGGGCGGCGGCGGCGGGGCAGTCGGGCTGCGCGCTGGGCACCGTGCGGGCGTGCGGCGGCCGGCAGCGAGCACGGAGGCAGCCAGCGTCCCCGCCACGTAAGTAGTTACTGATACCGCGCGGGGAGACGGTGCCTCGGTGGAGGGGAACGGCGCGGCTACCCCTCTCCTCCTCTTGTCCTATCCCCAAGGGGAAAAACAACCTATCAAACAAAATTTGCTCCCCGCATTTATTTTTTTTAAGCGATTCCAGTCGATTACCCCCTACGGCGTTTCGCTTATCGCCCTCCCAACCCCTGCAGTAAGAACTCGGCCCCTTCTCGCCGCGCTGGTTTTTCTTTTCTTTGTGCGTGAACTCCATTAAACGCGGCGAAGGCGGCGAGCCCCCGCTCACAAATCCGCTGTTCAGGGGGAGCGTGGGAGCGCTCTCTATTCCCTGGTTGCACTTTTTGTTCTGTCGCGACAACGACAGCACGTTCGTTCCTTTCCGCCAGCGCGGAGCGGTGCGCGCTGCCCCGCGCTCCGCCGCGCTCGCCTGGTGCTGGTGCGGCTCCCCCGAGCCTCCCGCCGCCGACCCGCTCCTTTGTCGGCCCCAAGTTAAATGCTCCCTCGCTGTTTCGCGGGGCATTCTCGGAGCGCCCCGGGCGCTAGCGGCGAGGCTCCCGCGCCATCTACAGCCGGGCCGCGGCAGCGCGGCGCTGCCGGGCCGTAGGGGAGCGGGAGGACGGTCCCGCTGCGCACACCGCGTTACCGACCTTTTGTTGCCGCCCGCGCTGCGCGTCCCGCGGGAGCGGTGGCCGCCCAGCCTCGGCCGCGCCGCCGCCCGCTCCCCGNACAAAGGGCCGCGGGCTGAGCGCTCTCTCCCTGTGCCCAGGACGCGGCGCTGAGGCTGGTCGCCCGCCGCCGCCGCGCTCCCGCTCCCGCCCCCCCCGCCACACAAAGGCAGCCGCAGCTGGACGGGCGAGGGACCGCGCTCCACGCCAGGGCTCCGGTGCAGCGTCTCGGCTGGTCTTCTCCATACTCATGAACATACAAAGGTCAACCCCTATCACGATAGCACGATATGGGAGACCGCGGAATAAAACCCAGGATTTTGAAGAGCTCTCGTCCATACGGTCTATCGAACCAAGCCAGAGTTTTAGCCCGAATCTAGGCTCGCCGAGCCCGCCGGAGACCCCGAACTTGTCGCATTGCGTTTCTTGCATCGGGAAATACTTATTGTTGGAGCCTCTCGAGGGAGACCACGTTTTCCGAGCCGTACATCTGCACAGCGGCGAGGAGCTGGTTTGCAAGGTAATGCCTCTCCTTGTTCTCCCCTCCACGGGTTCTCCCCTGTCGCGCCTGGGTTTCCCGTGTCTTGCGGGAGGGCGAGCACGGCCGTGTACCTCATTTATTGAACAGTGGAGAAACAAAAGGCAGGGAGACAGGATTAAAGGCGCATCCTGTAACTTTTCCTTCTCTCCAGACAATGGCCACGTTATAGCGGTGGCCCGGAGCCAGGTCTGCCTTCTATTGGCAGGGGGATATTGTTCTGGAAAGCGACGTTCTTGAAGTAGGTTTTAACGTGAGTTCAGACCAGGAGAAAGCCTCATCTTCCCCACTCTCACTTTTCAAAATGGAGTAGGGAATCCCCAGCTAAATTTAAGGTGTTGGGACCTGCTAGCTTCCTCGATTTTTACTGCCCCCAGTTCTGTACGGAAGAGGATGGAGAAGCGGGGGTGGGGGCAGATTGCCATCAGCTTTGTCTTAAAAGAGGTTTTAAAAAAAGAACCACATCTAATTAATCAGCCTGAGCTCTCTCACGGTGGAGGATGTTTGCAAACAGCATCCTCCCCCATTGCCCAACTGAGCAAGAATAAAACCTGCACACCTACGGTTTTTAGAAGTGCAGACAAAATAGCTATCCCACTCTTTGTAGCCTGCCGGCTTCTCTCTGCCTCCCCCCAGTTTGCTCCTACTATTAAAAGGTGGACTGTGGGAAAAAGAAATCCACATGCATGCACATCTCTAGAGGGATGTTTCTCTTTTTCAGCTGAGGGAATATTATCCTTTGTTCCCAAATTGTGATTGTCATTGTCTGTAGTGAGAGACTTATGTCCAACAAACTGAAGCAGTACCCAGTAGTAGTTTTTATAACTACGTAGCAAATTGCAACCTTGCAACACATGCTGCAGTGTTTGTATTATTCCCAACACACAGAATTATGCCATTTGGCAAATTTCTAGATGGAAAAGTAGATGTATTGTAGCTTACTAGTATCCCAGGGATTAATAATAGTGTTGCTGACTGTTTCATACTTTCTCATACTTGATTCATAAAAAGTTATGGACAGGGCTGTAGCAGAGAAGTGAAAATAATTGCTCCTTCTTGCTGTTTGTGAAGATTGGAGTTCAGAGGGCAATTTAAATACGCTTAGTGATTGAGTTATAAAACCTGATGTTAAGGCAGCCTAGGACTTCATGTGATTATTTAGGGGAAAAAAGGCCCATGGCTTTGCAAAAAAACTAATATTGTATGCTGAACTGGATGCTTTGTTACTAAACTGAAGCAGATCATGAGGATTTCGAGAATGAAAGCCCAGCTCGATGCAGTAGTACAGTGCTGCACTCTAGGACATTGGTATCTTTTCATTAAATAAACAGATCCCACAAAGCTGCTGCTCTGCATGAAATTCTAGGTGAACTTGCAAAGCAAGTGGTAAAGTGGGGGCTATGTGCTTCTTTGTTTCCTATTTGGTTTGCAGGATTAAGACACTGTTTTGATAACAGTATGAACAGTATAACTGCAGCTCACAAAGACTGGGCTGTTATTTATTTTTCCCTTCCATTTAAGCTATGTTTTTGAGCTGGTCCTGACATTTGAATAGTATCAGTTTTTCCATATGTGCGAGAGACTACTAGCTGTGCTCCAAAAATACGATCTTAGCCTGGATTGCTGGTTTGTGAATATACAGTTGTCAGTCCTGAACTCGGCTTAATTTAATGTGCGCTTTTAAATGCCTGCAGTATCATGACAACTATTTGTCAAGTAGCCTTCCGGCAAAGAGACCTGCTCTGTGGTATCTTACTGAAGATGCTCTTAGAGATTGCTTGCAGCAACGTTGGGTTGGATAACAGACACATACTGATGATTCCCAAGATTCATTTGGCTGCACCCACTGACTCTACAGATGCCGTTATTTGCTTCAAGGCTCTGTGGCATCCAAACAATGGTAACTTCTCACTTCCAGTTCCCAGCGAGAACTAAATCAAACTGCAGCTTATTGGACATTTGTTGAATTGAAGCCAGGGATCTTAAAAGCTGGGATACAAAGAAGCCCTTTATAGAGGGTATTTGAGACTGTAGCAGTATGATAGTGCTTCCTATCTACCCCTTTTCAAACACAGTACTGGTACATATCCAGACCTACTTATTTAACATAGTCTGAGAACCACAAAATATAATTAATTTACATTATAATAATCTGGTTTAGGAGAGAATTCTGGAAAGGTGTTCTTTCACATGAGGGTTTGAGCTACATGAATATTCCTGTTTAAATTTTATTTTATAGCAGCTGCTTTGTAGAAGAGCCATTCACTTACAATGTAGTAGTTACTAGTTTTGAGATCCAAATGTCAATGAATTCTCCTCTGGAATGAATTGCACACCAGGGATTTTAGCAACACCCCCTCCCCGCCCTGGTTCTGCTTCTCTGGCGCACCATGTCACCAGAATGCCTCAGTACTAATCCTCCCCCCGTAAAATGTGCTGGGTCTGTTTGGCAGTCTGCCTTTAAGGTTGTTTTTCCCTGTGCCGGGGTATGACAGCACAGGTATGGGATGAGGGGAAAAGGAGGTGCATGAGGAGGGGGTGTCCCAGTTTCTAGGGATTTGGGTCCTCTTCTGTGGAAGAAGTTTATTAGGATTGTGCTCTGAAGCATTAACTGATGTGGGTTTTGAAGCCTCAGGTAAATTTCGATTGAACTGTATCTTTTTCTCTCAATTTTTAAAGCTTTAGAGAAGGCAGGGAGAGATCTGCCGCTCAGAGAGGATACAAATACCCAGTATAGGAACACATATGTTAGAATACAGAAAGGAAAAAAACTATTGCAGTTTAAAAGAGTGGTTAGAGAACTAGACCAGTTCTTCATTTTTATATTTCATTCAAAGGACACATGACTACCTTAAATTCCTTTTACCAAAACACCCACGAGTAAGTTACATATTAATCAAACTTTTATGCTGGAGGAAATGCTAATCCCTTGCTTTGTAGTGCTCTGCAGCAGGTATAATTAAAAATAAAAATCTCTCCTATCAATACTTTGCTCATAGTCTGTTTCAGCACACTGACTTCTGTTATTCTCAATGAAGTCTTTCATTTTCTTGTAGTGTGGTCTTTTCTCAATTGACTCAAATACTGATTCATTCGTCATCACTAGATTATAGTAACTTTTTATATTTGGGTTTCCCAGCAGCTTTTTTAGTTCTTACTGCTCATTCATAAGATCAGTGATAACATGCTTAGTAGTAAAGGAACACTTTGCTTTTAATGGAGCACTTGATTGAAATGCAGAGAGTTCAGGGTGGTTTTGTCTATGCTTTTTGAAGGGTGTTTGTGCTCCAACAGGCAGAGCTATTTCCCGGGTTGTCCTTCTGATCTTATAAACAGCCATTGTGGAACTAAGACTTGGAAAGTGAAAGTGACTGCTGTTTTTCAGAGATGAAAGAAAGGCAGGAAGTAAATAGGAATAGCAATAGATGATACTTTAAGCCTGAAAATCCTTAAGGCTTTAATGGGTTAATAAAATCAGAAGAGGCAGGCATGTGTATTAGGGTGGATTTAATGTGACAGCTTCTCTCAATACAAAGCTACTGGCTGTATTTTTTATGAGTTTATTTGTATGGAAAATAGAAGATAAACATGTTTCCTTCTGAGTACTGCCATTATACATCACTGGTTTTCACATCTTAATTTAGATTACATTCTAGGTTTGATCGGCTGTTAGCTAATGTAGCTATGCTTGCTACCAGTTTTGAAGACTAGCCTTTCCTGTCAAGGTTACGTGTGTCTTCTGCGTGGGGTTGTACAGTCTGCTTTTCTTGTCCTCAGTGCCGTGAGCTTGTGACATCCTGTTTACATCAGTGCAGGTTTCAGGAGCAACATAAAGTGTACTTAGAGATGGTTTTGTTAGCAGAATTAGATGTACCATGACTTCACCGTCCTTCATGTCACTAACCCTGGCTTTATTGTCATTGTTCCTGCAGGTGTTTGATATTGGCTGCTACCAGGAGTTATTAGCACCATGTTTTTGTCTGCCTGCGCATAAAAATATCAACCAAATTACTGAAATAATTCTTGGGGAGACAAAAGCGTATGTGTTCTTTGAAAGGAGCTATGGGGACATGCATTCGTTTGTTCGTACCTGCAAGAAACTTAAAGAAGAGGAGGCAGCCAAACTCTTCTATCAAATAGCTTCCGCTGTTGCACACTGCCATGATGGTGGACTGGTACTGCGAGATCTCAAGCTGCGAAAGTTTATTTTCAAGGATGAAGAAAGGTAAGAGTCTCCCTCACTTTACAGCTGGGGGTGCCTGAGGTCAGGTGGTTGGAGTTGCAGGACATTGTGCCCTTCATTGTCACTGTACCATTTGTTTGTAGTACACTTTATTTTCCTCTGCAGTCTGATCGTAGGATGGATGTGCCATTTTACCTTCTGGCTTAGGTTTTGGAGTAAAGTAAGCATAGAGTGCTGTTTGCATCGGTGCTTGGCCTCTGCATCTCCACCTAGAGGAGTTTTCTCATTCCTCGTGGGGAGACATCTGCTGCAGGAAAGCTCTCAAAGGGTGTCTGGTGTAAGAGCTGCGCTATCATAAAGTCTGCTGGTGTTAAAAGAGGAAAGAGGATCCAGTATGTTAAAGAGCACTGGGGACTGAAATGGCTCATTCCAGTGAGGAGGCAGAAAGAGAAAGAACAGTCAAGTGTTTTCTGTAGGACTGTTCTGAGGATGTCTTCTTGTTTTCTGTGTTGGAACGGTCTGGAGGCTGCTTGTAAGAGTATTATGTGGTCACTAATCGTACTAAGACTAAAACTGCCTTGCTCCGTGGATGCTTGTTTGTAGTATCAGCTGTTGTGGTACTTGGGGAGCAACTTTTTTTTTTTTTTTTAATAATATCTCCTCCCTATACACCATCCTGTGTAAATGCTTTGAGGAGGGAGTATGGGAAGGCAGGGAAAGAAATAACAGTGGATGCTCTGGGTATATCATTGAAGTGCTCTTTCTGATGTGAAGTGATAGCTATACTGTTGTACCTGTGGAAATTTTCTCTCTCTTTCGTTGTGTTTACCAGTCTTCTTTGTCTTGAATGATGAATTTATTTTCAACTTCCACATAAGGTATCAGAGCAATAAATATCAGAGTAATGTCAGGCTTTCACAGAGTGATTAAATTGGAAGATGACCATTAAAGAAAAACCCAGACATCTAAACGGAAGCAGAGCCTGCCTTTGTGCTTTTTCCTATCTTGGTAGAGGATGGGGAGATGTTTTGGGCTTTTAATTAAACCCTAAAAATTGACTGAAAACTTGTTCAGACTTCTGCAGAGTGAAATGGATGTTCTGGAGAGCTTTGTTAAAAATAACCAGTGCATATCAATTCTGTTTGGGGGAATTACAAGCAACAGCCAAGTTATCTCAAGTTCTCTACAGGCTCAGGAAGTCGGTGATCCAAAAATTAGAAAAAACTAGTACACAATTCATTCAGGAAAGAGACGTTCCTGGTCTTAAACTAAAAATGACATCATAAAGATGATCATCTATCCTGTTTAAATATTCTCTACATAAATTTTATTGCAAGCTGAGTTTCGCAGAATAGGCTTTTTCTTTTAATCTATTTACAGACTGAAAAATAAGATATATTTTCACTTCTTAATTCAGTTCAGATAATTTTTTCAAAGCAAATAGCTACTCCTTGTTTTTCTACTGCAGCCTCAATATTTGATTGCCCCCTCATCCTTTTCAAATAAAAAAGCCTAAAATTAAACTAGCTTAATAGAAATGCAGAGGAGGTAGATACAAACTGCATTTCCACGACTTCTACTCCCAGTTTAATAATTAAGCGCCATTGTAGCACCTCTGATGCAGATAAGAAGAAAACTTGTGCGAAATAGTTGAGAGAGGGATTGTTTTCTGTTGTAGCTGATAATGTCCTAATGTTAAAGTGGAGGTTTTTTCCTGGGGATATATGTAAACCTATGTGGTTCTGCATGAAGAACAGAACTTGGAAAAGCTCCTCCAAGGGAAGGCAGCGTGAGCTCAGAGCAGTGCAGTGGGAGCAGACGTAGGCCTGTGCTGAATGCTGTTGAACTCCTACCCTGCTGCTTACTAGGAACTGGATGCAACACAGAGGCACAGGGCCAAATCCTTCAGCCACCCAAGAAAAGTAGTGTGTACTTTAATAGCAGTGTTGGCTTTTATGAATGTTTTTAACTTAGCTGTTGTCTGCAAAATCACAGTTCCTCACTTTTGAGCATTGTCTTTTAATTATACAATAATTCAGTTTAAAGGTCAAATAGGATTTTCTGGTTATTTTTAAGATAATCATAATGCGGTTTTCTTCTGGATGTAATGTTGGTTTTTAAGTAGGAAGGTATTGTAATCCTTTCTCTGCTAAATAAACAGAGATGAAATAATGTGAGATAGAAATAGAACCAAACAGCAGTGACTGCCTTTTTTCACATCCTCTGATCATCATACTGTAATCAGTCATCACTTTCAGTCTGCTGCTATATTTAGAACTGAAAAATCTTCCTGGTGCTCCTGAGTTCACAGAGGTGTTTGTGTGTTGCTTGCACCCCTCCGAGCTCCCGTGTGCCTGAGGCTGCTGCTGAGGATGCCTGTGTGCTGAGCAGCCTGTCCTTGAGGAGCTGCCATCAGCAGCAGTGCCTGGCAGATGGGTGCTGCACCATGCCTTGCTCTTTGGTACTCATAATGAATCACAGAGGGAGAGAAGAGATAAAAATGATGTTTTGAGAAATGTGTGTGAACTCTGCTGCTGCGCATCACTTGCTCTTCAGTGGAACTCTTTCTTAGTTCTTTTCCTATTTCTTCAAGGCTGTTTTTCTGCAGTTCATTTTAAGTACCTACTGCTTTGAAACTTCCCGTTCTTGAAGACTCTCATGGCTTTTATTTTGGTAGAAGATGGGAAATCCAGCATGCGGGCAACACATGAATGGAGAACTTGCTCTTTTATTTTCTTTTTTTTTTTTTAGTAAGATGATTGTCTGCTGTAGCTGAGAGCTGCCAGACTGGAGGAGCCAGAGGGAGTGTGAAGGTTATATGGAAGCAGTTCCATTTCTTTAAAAAAGAAAATCAATTAAAGCATTTTTTAGTACATCTTCTTCCATTGATCCTAATGAGATCCTGATAGTTCAATAGGAAAACAGAACTCCTGAAGTTTTGCAAGTGGATGCATACAGTGTTGAAACTCTTTCTACCCCATTCCCATTATCTAAATTACAGCTGGAGTTTGCAAAGATTTATGCTCCTGATCTAGCAGCATCATGAGTGCTCTTTGCTTCAGCTGATGTCCCTGCTAAAAATGCGTGTTATTTGGATGTTGCAAATCACAGTGCCTTGGAATGGTAGGTAAGGAGATGGGATAAAGTATTATTTTAGGCTGGTAGCACTGAGCATTTTGTAGGGGTCCTAATAGTACTAGAGGTGTTCACTTAAGGTGGTAAATCAAAGACTCTGAGCATGTCTTACGCTATTGCATATGTATAAGTATATCAACATTTAAAATGGAGCTCAGAATTCCAGTGTGGAAACAAACAGAAACAATTTGTCTGTGATTCAAGGTAATTTATAGTTTCTTTAAATCCTGATCTGCAGGAAGTTTGAAGATAGGGTAAATTGCATTCCATAAAAATGATGTGTGCTGTTACTACATGGGTTTTTTGTTTTGTATAAAAGGTAGTGTGGTTGTGGTTTTTAGGGGGAGGTGTGTCTCTGGATCCCTTTGTAAACTATAGGTGAAATAGCCAGCCTTGTAGTATTGAAATTTTAGAGTTAAGCTCCATAAACCTGCAGCTGATTTTAATGAAGCAGAAGTTCTAAGACATTACAGCATAGCTGGAAATGTTTTGTAAGACTGAGTTAGCAAGCAGCAGCACATCTATTAAATGAGTGCAGGGACTTCCAGAACACTGAAAATATGGAAAACAACACTGACTTGCCATTCTGCGTCTCAAGAGACTTTCTAAAGTACCTCTAAGATACTTGAATACTTCAAAAATTGTGTCCTTTGACTTCAGAATGAAACTTGAATCCAAAACAGTGGATGACCTGCAATAAAACATGTGGTCTTGTATGTTTTCTGCTTCCATCCGTATTGTTAAATATTTTTTGTCCTGGGTATTAAGCCAGGTTGGTGTTGATGTTGTGAGACTCTTGCTTTTGAGTATTTTATCTGTGTTCATGGCATGGTATTTACCGTTTTCCATGAACAGCCTGTTCTCTTAGTAGGCCCTTGGGCAGAGCAACTGTGCCCTTCTCCTAGCTGGTGCCCCATAATGATATTGCAGAACAGGCAGGTTTTTTTGGGTTGTGCTAAAAATAGTACTATACACAGTATAAAGCTAATAAAGCAGTTCATCAGTCTGATACATAGCAGATGCTTTGAGAAAGAGCCATCTGAAAGATCTCAGAATTAAATGAAGCATTTCTGTGTTGGTTGTTTCAATGGTTTGCTTAACACAAGAACATTTCTGCTGTCAGGGAATTATTAATTTCTTTAGTGCATTTTTAAGCCTTTAATTATATTAAAATATTAGCTGTCGTAATATGTGAAGCTTAAAGACCTTGTACATTCATCATACTTATTGAAGGGAAAATTAAAATAATTTTGGTATTTAGATATTGTAATTTTCCTGTATTCTTTGCGTAAATATGAGACAGGTGGAATTCCATAAAAATAAATAGGATTTGACACTTTCTGCTCTATGCCAAGGGAATGCAGCCAGTACAATACACTAATTTAGAAAGCCTGTGTTAGCATAACATATTTACTTGGTGCTCTTAGAATATTTTTTTTCCTCTATAATTTCTCAGCTTTGAGTGGATGATGCCTTAACATGACCTAGTTACATTGTTTGCAATCCTCATGATACAAACCTGATCCCCCCAAAAATACAAATGCATATACCAACCTTTTTGCATGTAGACCTTTTGCTTTCTTATAGTTAGTAATAATTTTTCTCCTCAGCATTTGTCGAACTGTAATGTGGTCAACAGCTTTTTCATCATGGTGTTAGAACTTGCTGTTACCCTTAAAATTCCATAGAGAACATGTAAGTTAATGCTTTCCCTAAGTCCTAGAAAGAGAGTCCTAAAGTGGAAGAAAGTCATACAAAATGGGAATGCTCTTAAAATACCTGAAGATTTAGAAATAAAAACAGTCTTCACCTGTTTTGTCATTTAAGCTCTTTTCACTACCCTGAATGGGGCTGCACGACTAAAGAGCACAAGATCTTCAATAGTGGAGAATCACAGGTCAGCTTTCAAACCAGAAATTATTGTTCTTAGAGTATGGGAAGAGGGCGAATTTCTTCATGAGCAGCAAATCTCTGCTGTCAGGCTTAGGGTAGTGGATGAAGTAGTTGCTCAACTGTTTTCCACAGAAGGGTTCGTGCCCCCCTTTGCCTTTATGTGGTTTGGTTACTAAGTCTCTGTCCTCTCACCAAGTTCCTGGGAGCAACACTGAATTTGTTTGGTGTGTGGTGTCCTTCCCAGCAGGACAGATGAAAGAGGGAGGCTGTCTGCACATGGTGAACATCACACCCGCCCCATGAAGTGCGTAAATCTCCTCCTGAGGGCATAGATAGTCATAGAGGTTAATTACTACGCCTAAGGTTATAAATTAAAGCAAAAGCCAGGGAAGATTTGGCTGCTGGCTGGCCCTGGGATGACAATGGGAACTCAAATGGACCTTGAGTCAGCTCAAGGCCCTTCAGTGAGAACCTCCCAGTGCTGGAGTTTGCAGGAGATTTTACCCTTGGACTGTGCGTGTTTCATAGTAGGGCCTTGTCTTCTTTATTCTCCCTGTTCAGGCAGGATGCCATGGTATGCGTTGGCCATCATGCCTGTCATGGGTGATGCCTCTCCTGAGATGCCCATCATGGGATTGATTTCTCTGGTGAAAGCTGCTTTGTAGTCCCTGGAAGTAGATGTGTTGTAGGACATGTTAAATTGAGTTCAACAGCTGGTCCTTTTGAAGACTTGAAAACCTCTATCCATAGAGCTGCTGCAAAATGGTCCATGTTGACTTATGAGTGGAGACTGAGGGTAGTATCTGTGGATGTCTGTGCTGGGGTGAGGAAGGGAGGCAGGAGCCCAGCTAGCCACAGCTGCCGTGGATTTTCAGAGTGAAATTCTTCTGCTGCCTTCTCTTCTAATTGTCCTTATTATCACACTGGGAGATTACTTCAGGCTTGGGAGGGAGAGGGAAGGTGGAGGTTGTAAACAGGAGCCAACCTGGGGCATATTTAGTCTTAAGCACCTGCTTTTTTGGTAGATGTGTATAGCTTGGAGACAGGATTGCAGACATCTAAGCAAAAGGTTTTCAGTAAGGTTGTGAAATAATGACATGACTCTGCCTTAGAGGGGCTTAGCACCCATTGTAGGCTCAGAAAGTGCAGGGCTGTTTTCACAACATGCAGTTATGTTAACAAAATTAGTCTCCTTTCCCTGTGGAGCTTCATCATGCATTGTATGAAAAGACCGAGAAAAGATGGGGAACACAGCTTATGGTTGACAGCACAGCTTTTTAAAACTCTGATCTTCAATGTGATCTAAAAAGATAAAAGTGAGGTGGTGAAGTTGCTGCCCTGAGCCAGATTCTTATCAAAAATTGGATTGCTCAGAGTATGGTAACTGAGCTCCTCTGTGGAAGGGTCTGCATTGGATTTCACAGCCTGCACCTCAACATACGCATCACTACCTACCTAGCTACTCTCTGGGGAACATGTTTTGTCCTTAGGCAATAAGGGCATGGAAGAAATGAAGTATATGGCATACAGAAGAGGCTGTTCCCAGCAATTCTATTTGAGTGTTGTAAAGCTGAGGTCTTTGGGGCACCAGCCATTCCTGGAGGTGAGTCAGAGCATTTTTAAATGGAATTCTGTAGGAAAAAAACCCAAACCAGCTTAAAACAGGTTTAATGCTCTAAGTTTGGGGGGAATGCAGGCAGGGCTGACTGTGCTGTTAGCATCCCTGTGGAGGAAGGGTGAGGGAGATGTAATTTTTAGAGGCTTCCATGTTGTGTGGAAGTACCAGTGAGGGAATCTTCCCTTAGGAACAAGGTTCATCCTGTAAACCTGTCCTGCCTGCAAGTCCCAGCTGTCTTTCGAAACATATCCTTGAGCCTGTTTCATTATGCAAGAGACTGTTTGTCTAACAGCCTTTGTGCAGAGTTTGTTTTTTTGCTTCCTCGAAGTTGTGTAGGATGTTTTGTGTGAACTCCCATGCTCTGTGCTGCTAGAAACTGGAAAGGGGTCTTTTGGTGAAAGGATTAGGATTTAAATTGATGACATAACATTTACCCCTGCTCCTGTGTACCTCTCTGCCCCCAAGGAGATTGGGTAGTTGTGAGTTCAGAATGAGTCTTTACACCAAGCTGCAAATCATCTGCCCGGGGTTTCATTACTGCCTTCCCTGTCTCACTGGCTCCCTGATGGCAGCCTACTCCTGCATTATTTAGGAGAGATTCCCTTAGTTTAAAAAAAAAAAATAATCAATTAGCAAAAGATAACTGCTTCCAGTGTTGAGCTTCCCTTTTTTTCTTTTTGCCTCTTTGTGACTCTAATTGTGTGCATGCTCTTCTCATCTTTATGATGGCGTGTGAGCAACTGACCTCGATTAAATGACCTGTAAATTATTGGCCACATAGGAGCAATCCCTGGTCCACTGGGCAGTCAATGGCTTGAGTGCCTCTACCTAGGGAAAGGCTTTCCTAGCCTCAGTCAGAGTAATGTTGAAATATTAGATAACACTGCCTGGGTGCTTTCAAATTTTACTGTTGGAGGAGTATTGTGAAGCACCTTTAGAAATTGCCATTTTATATTTACTTGCAATTGTATTAATAAAATGGCAATTCAGATGGCAGTGATGGTTGTTTCCTGATCTCTGGAGCCTGCGGCATATAATCTGTAAACCTGGATCTTCTTATTTGACCCAGCCTAAGTAACAATTTGATGGTGTATCTGGAGTGTCCGTAGCAGGATGGCTCCTTCGTTCTCTTCCTGAAGCAGCTGATTTGGCTGTCATTTGGGGAGTGTTGCTGTGCAAAAATTGTGAGTCTGGTCTGCAGTTAGTGTTCCTTGAAATGGGAAGGGTGGCTCAGCTGTTGTTCAGCCATTATTTCTCATGCAGATGGCTTTGGGGACAGGCTAGAGGCAACTGCTTTCACTGATTCAGGTGCAGGCTCCTTTACTACTGACTGCTTATTCACTGCAGCGAAGATACTTTCCTTTGAAACACTCAGACTATCAGTTGTTATCTCTGCTTTAAATGTTCAGATTTTTTATTTTCTTCTGCCTTATGAGTTTAGAGCTCTCTGAATAATTCCTCTGATTTTGATATGGAAATTGTTTGCTTTTGGAGAGCAAGTATGAATGCTGGATTTTTACAGCTCTGGCTTCAGTGTCAAAAGGCAGGATAGCAATTTGCCAGTAGTCCCAAAGCTCTGGAGGGAAGAATGACATGAATCTGTTGGGAAAAGGTATGGGACGTGCAACAAAGGCAGAGGTGAGTGCTAACCCGGGAGGTTGCATTGAAGAATCTTCTGGAAGATGTTTAATTGATTTGGTTTTGTTACATTACTGAAGACCAAAGTCTGAATGCAGTCAAGTAATGAATGGCATATTGATAAGAAACTCAGAGTGGTATTGTTTTTCATGGGTTTCCCTGACGGTTTCTATGGGGACAAAGACGCATTTCCCGTCCGAGTGCTGCTGCTGCCCTCTGATTGCACTTCTGTGGTTTCATTCACCAGTAATGGGAAAGCATTCATAGGCAGAATAGCTTCCCCTTTTTAAATAACCATGATTCAGGGTTGTATTTTTTTAATGCATTAAACTAATGCAGTGTTTTATCAATGATCTAATAAATGCATAAGTATATCTTTTTCCAAGTACTTATTTGGGGTCTGCATTAAAACTTGAAATTATGTATTGTAATTACGTAAGCATTGGCAAAAGTCTTTGTTTCCATACAGTATGTGTACAAAGTGATTCTCATCTGGCTATGGCAGTAGTTTACATTTGAACTTCAGGGATTATTTTTGTTGCAACTGTTGGTTGAGCTCAAATGCTGGTGCTTTTGGGAAACTTTTTTCTCTTGTGGGGATCCTTTAGTTGACTGATGTGAGTTAATTATTTAGCAAATTAGAGGTTTTTAGAGAATTATTTTTGTTTGTCCTTTTTCTTCTCTGTGATGGGAGACACTTCAAAGTTGATTGTGATTTCACATCTTCATGTTTGGTTTTGTTTGTCCTTTGCCTAACAAATGTCAATTTTCAGGTTGTCCAGTTATTCTGCAGTTGGATGCACTCTCCACCCTTTACTGTGGAAGTTCTGTATTCTCAGAATCGACTTGTAGTTTTCAGGGTCTGTTTGTTGTTGTTGGCTTTTATTCCTTTTCCTGGGTATTTGATTTCAGTGCTTTTTGAGAGAGAGCGTGTGGAGGAGAGAGATTGCTTCTCATTCAGCATGTCTCTGCATTTCTGTGTATTTAGACTTTGACTCCTCTTTTTCCCATTCCTCTCCATACTCCCTGCCTGCTGTCCCCTCCCAAAAAAACACCAAAAACTAAACCCAAAAAACTCACTGGCTTACAGAATACAGAGTTCTTTTAGACAGTGCTTGAAATGCGGAGGAAGGGAAGACCAGCAGAGCTGGAAGCTGTTTCTCATGGAGATGGGCTGCTGTGCACTGGGAAATAGCAGCTCCTGAGCCAGGCTGCTCCTTTTTGATTGCCTGAAAAGACGTGAAATGACTGGTAAAAGGGGAGTGAGAGTTCCTATGTGCACCTGCACAGTACCCAGCGATAGCACTGCACAGACTGCGTTCTGTCTGCGAGGCTGAGGTGGGTGAAGTCATCTCTCACTGAAAATAGGCTGCAGTGGGTCTGCCCGGCCCCAGTTCTGGTTGGTGGTGAGGGGTGCTGCCAGAACCACCCTGTGAGCTCCTTCTATTGCCAGCTGTGCCAAGTCAGACAGCCCTTCCCATACTCCCGTGTTCTCCTTGCTGTACAGATGGAAAACCTGTGTTGGCATCTGCTGCAAAGACACCGGACTTTACAAATGAAACTGGGAACACCCGAGTTGCATCTGGGTGTAACTGGGAGGGAAGAAAGCCGTACTGAGGCCATGCAGCTGGCAGTGCGTGCCTAGGAGATGCTGGCCCTGCGGGCTGCCAGGGAAATGCGTGCCCAGCACTGCGGGAGCACTGCCTGCTTGCAGAGGAGCCATTTCACCACTTGCACCTTGCACACAAAGGTGTTTCTGGTTGTGAGGATTTGGAGACTGACTAGGAGGAAGAGGACTGAAGGTTGTGTTTTTGTTTAATTTTGGACCTTTTGTTTCCTCAAAGCATGTCAGCTCAGCAAGATGAAAAACCTGGTTTGAATGTTTTCTTCATTTGCCCACAGCTTGCAGAGGGGCAGGCAGATAAGGGCCAGCTGTTGTTCCATTTGCTTGCTTAAACAAAACCTGCTGTATGGTGTGGAGGCTGCAGCACCTTGCAAGGAAAGCAAGATGGGGATATGGCTTTTGTGTGCTGTTTTCTGTTTTATTATCAAGAAGTTATTTCTTCTCTTGGAAAAAAATATGGATTTTTGACACACCTTGCAGTCTCTTCTCTGTCGTTTTGTACTGTGTCTGTTGTAGGAAGTCAGAGATTAGGGAATTCCAATAATTTTATGTAATATAAAAGCTTCTTATTGAACTGTTTTTCTAAAGTCTTTGGCAACTCCCAGAAATGTAAAATAGGATAGGAAAGTAAACATTTCCCTGTGCTGTTGACACTGGTATGGCAGGCGAGTGTGGCGGGGGGATGGGGTGAACTCCCTCCTGGAAGTTGTTTAAAAATAGCCTGCTCTGCCCCACTCCCTGTGTGTGTGTTCTGCTTCTGTTAGTTAGCAGGAGTGAGTGAGTTTTTGATGCTTTCCTGTCTGGCGGTTCAGTGACTTAATGCATGTTTGAGTAGCTGGCCTCACTATTTTATTGCTACACATGCTTTTCTATGGAAAAACTGAAGTGGGCAGTGCAAGTGGAACCACAACTCATGTCCCTGCCTTCCCTTTCATTTCCTCTTCTCTGTTCTCCGGCCTCTTTGGCATGTTCTTTTCCTCTGGGCGTTTCTCCTAGCTGCTCTCCCTATGCTGTGCAGGTGTGGGAATGTGTCAAAGCTGAGCACTGTGAAAGGACTCTTCTCAAGGCACTCTCCTGTTGTGGACCCTCTGCTTTGTGTACAGAGGGAAATTTCTGTGGTCTTGGTAATTGTAGTTCAGTTTCTCCTTGCAGCCTGCTTCCTGTGTGAGGCATTGCTGCTGTAAAGTATTGTTTGAGTGCTAATGAGGGGGTTGTCCATGGCCAGAAGTACTGTTAGGCTGGTAATTAATGAGGAAGCAGGTGTGTTGAGCAAAGCCCATCAGCATGGAGCTGGAGGAGTAAATGGTGGCCTATTTCAGGAGAGAAGGAACTGTCCTGGCACACTGTGCTTGGGAGCCAGGTATTTGGAGTTCTGTATTTATGACTTCCTCATTTGGGGCATGTTGCCAGAGGGGCTTTCACCTCTGCTAGTAAACGTATCTAGCTGTTGAAAAGGTCCAAGTGTCATGAAAGTTTATGGCACGGTTGCCTCTGGAGTACTCCATGGAGTAAAATGTTCTTCTGTTGGTTCAAAGAAGATAGGGCTGAGCTGCCCTGGAACTGAGTCTAAGCCAAAGCTGGCCCAGATGTCTTTTGCAGCTCAGGCTCAAGCAATGTTGTCTTCAGTAAACATTTAAGAGACAAGGCTCTCCTTGTCTATTTTAATGCCTGTTAAATTACGTGCTTTCGTCAAGAGACACAAGCTCTGCTTTCTGGGATGAAGTTCAGTCCCTGCCTGTGAATGTCTGTGGTATGGGAACATGGCCATGACACAGGGCTAAGAGTGATTGTAACAAACCTGTGGGGTTGAGGGATGTGGGCAGTAATACCCAAAATTGAGTTATGACCCCAAATTCTTGACAGGAAAGTCTGCACTACTGCTAGGTCACTTTGCCATCCTAAGGCATAGGACAAGCCCTGTTGCATTGTAGTGATTCTGTTCTCAAAACCATCCTTTCCTGGGAAGTAGTCTAAAGAGTACTTGGTAATCCTTTGGTTGCCTCCAAAAGGCAGACTTTTAAATATAGATACAGACCCTAGCAGTGAGAATTGAAATGAAAGAAAGGTTATGTTCATCTAGTGCTATGACAAGCAGCTCTGCATCATTTTTTCTGCTCCTGTGTGATATCCATAAGGGAAGAAAATTCTCTTGCAGAGATAATTACTGCAGCACAATGACAAGTTCACAGTGCTTTGCAGGCAGCAGGAGTTTGCAATCTAGATAAGGCATCCCTGTCATCTCTGTAAGTCCTTTGCCAGCTTCTCTGTTCATTCCAGTGCAAGGAGCTCCTCTGGCTCAGCTGGGTAGATAAGCTTGCTGTTAATCTTGACCTTCAGCTCACCTGATCTCCCTTTGCCCAAAAGTCTGTGTGGAAAGACTGAAATCTATTATAAGTGCTCCTTCTTAATTTCTCTTAAAATTGCTGGGGTAAAGGAAAATGTTGGTTGGTCAGAGGGATTGTTTAGAGTCAAGAGTGACCATTTTATTACTTTTAAACCTTGCGGAATTACAGGTGTAAGGAGCAGCTTTGCCAGCATCAAGGTGTCAAAATAACCTTGTGTAGTTAGGACTGGGTTTGTATTTGGGCAAGAATCCTACACGAGTACCTTAGAGTGCAACCACCACAGAAAAGGTCATGGGGTTTATGTCTCCTTTTGAAAATCATGTCTATGTAAAATTAACCAAAAGCATGACTATGGCAGTTCCTTTTCTCTTTTTAAGAGATAAACTTATTAATGAGTTTACTGGACATAACTGTATTTGAAATCTTGTACTTGTCTGTGTGGCAGTATTCCTTACATGTCTTTAATATCTCTAACCAGTGTGGAGGAGACGATAACAATTATCTGTAACAACTGCTGCGAGTGGGATTTTAAACTGATTCACTTCTGCAGTTGTCAAAGTTTGTAGAGTATGACTATTATAACCATGTAATTGCAACAGCCAGAATTTGTGTTTGATATTTGCTTACCTTGATAGTGTTTTTTTTTCCCCCCCTGCAGGACTAGAGTGAAATTGGAAAGCCTAGAAGATGCTTATATTTTAAGAGGAAATGATGACTCTCTTTCTGATAAGCATGGATGCCCAGCCTATGTGAGTCCAGAGATCTTGAACACAAATGGCAGCTACTCTGGCAAAGCAGCGGACGTATGGAGTCTAGGTGTCATGCTTTATACCATGCTAGTTGGACGCTATCCTTTCCATGACATTGAGCCTAGTTCCCTCTTCAGCAAGATCCGTCGTGGGCAGTTTAACATTCCAGAAACTCTATCCCCTAAGGCAAAATGCCTCATACGTAGCATACTGCGTCGAGAGCCATCAGAAAGGCTGACTTCACAGGAAATTCTGGACCATCCATGGTTTTCTACAGATTTTAATGTATCGAATTCAGGATATGGTGCTAAGGAAGTATCAGATCAGCTGGTGCCTGATGTCAACATGGAAGAAGACTTGGACCCATTCTTTAACTGAGCACAAAGACTGGTGTTCAGAAGGTACACAACCTGGAGATGGACACATGAAGGAGCCCTTCCTGACCGCGTTCAATCACATCCTGCATCAGCCTAGCTTGGTAGCAAAAGACACTCAGAGGTCCTCGGATTGAGAAGGAACCTCCACAAGGAGCTAATATAACAAATGTAGCATGGGGACAGATTGGGGGGGCGGGGGGAGCTTGCTATCAGGTTAGATTGATTTGGAGGAGAAAAGGCAGCATGGAGCAATTGTAGCTTCTCACCTTTTTGGAGCCAAGGAGACTGCACATGCCAATTCTGGTGCAGCTGTATCACTCCTGTTTCTGTTCTATTAAAAACAGTGGTAACTCACGACAAATAGAAACTTTTTTGCCTCAGCTCACATCTTGGCATCGCACTGTTAGATATTTAACTTCAGCCATTATTCAGGGAAAATACAATTGGCTAACTTTTTTAATCAGATGTCTAATAATTAATGGGATTAATATAAGAAAAAAATTAGGTGCACAAAGACGGACATGAAAAGTGGGTGCTAAAAACAAGCAAAATTTCAGTTCATGTCTCTTGATAGCTATTTTCAAGTCATTTCTTCTAAATAAACTACTTAATATTCTTGTCAGGAAATGACATTTTAATGCTTTGTTCCCTTAAGGGGAAGTAACTGTCATTTAACAGGCTGTTCTGTTTTGTGTCAAATGGTTTGTTGCAGGAAGCTATTATAACTCGAACTTCCAGATGCATTACTGCTATAATAGGGGGGAAAAAAAAAGAAAATAAGAAAACTGTATAATTTTTTTTTAAAAGATATGAGATACTGGCTTCCATCTCTGCCATGCTGCACGTATATGACTAGAGAGGGCAGAAAGCCCTTGACCGTGTCTTTATCTGAGAACCAATCTCTTCTTTACTGACTGGCCCATGTGTAAATAGAGGGCTCTTTATTATTGAGGAAGAGTATTGTGGGTTTTTTCTTTGAATTCCTTTAAACTTGGGAAAAGAATTGTTTGGTTTTGATTTTTGTTTATGTCCAGACTAAGAAATAAGAGGGTATTAATAAGCTGAACATTTATATTACAGATATTCCTCTTGAAACATACACAGTAATATGCACCTTTTGTATTGTCGAGACTTACTCTATTTATTGAAGAAAATGTCACAGTAGTGATGTATTAAGCCAGTACTTCAATTACGGGTTGACTTGGGATGACATGTTACATGCTGTAGTTAACACACTTCTTTTCTGTTCAGGTATTTCTGTCCCTAAATAACTTTTTATTTAGCTTCTTTTTTTTTTTTTTTTTCTAGATAGCTTTATTTGATTTAGACTGGCAAATGTTTTTATTACTGCTTTTATATTGCTGTATGATATTGAAATCTCTTGGCATAAATATTTGTGTTTCCAGTACCTCAGTTGTTCTGATATTACTGCCTGTATACGTTTTGTGAAGTGGTCATGTTTTTTGGGTAGGTACATGTGGACTCTGTAGTATGTAAATGTTACTTGAATTTGTGCTTAATTATAGTATGTGGCATGTGCGTACAGCTACTTGGCATTTGACGTATGGATGCTATTTGCCTGCCTTGCAGGAAAGTTATGGTCCCACTCTCAAGAGGATGTTTCACAGTTCTTTATCAAGAGACAAAGCTAGCTGCAGCTGACCTGCCTTGGTTCTATTTTGGTAACTAAGAATATAAAGGAGTAATGTTTTTACACTCTGAAGATGGTGCTGTGTCAAGAAGGACTTTTTTTTTATTTTATAAGTACCTTATAGGAGGAAAGATTGGTGATGTGCATGGTGGGGTTTTACTGCCTCTGGTGCTTTGTCATGTATTTGGTTTAATGTTTTTGTCCTAATCTCTTCAATAAATAAAATTGTGCATATTTAACTAAACTTCAGTGGTGAACGGTGTTCTTAGTGAATATCTGAGGTGCTGTGGGAGTTTGCTTCATTAGGATCATTCAGCTGGTGTGTTTTGTGTTGCTGACAAGCCCTTGCCAGTCCCCTGAGGTGAGAAAACTTAGCACTTAAATTTATTTACAAGGTAACAGTGTCTTTACATCAAAAATGTTACCACTTAGTATGACTAAAACTAGCTTTTCTTTTCTTTTCTTTTGGCTTGTCCCTGCCTCTTACCAAGCCCATTTACCTTTTCCAAAAAAGGTATTGAAAGGTGGCAAGAACTTTAGTGGTGGGAGGCTCTTTGGCTGATGAAGAGAGATACCAAAATGGAGTGAGCTGGTATTTGCTCTTTCCAAAACCCCAGGGCAATGTGCATCTTGCATTTGCACCTCAATTCCAGAAAGGATGGATCTGAATTAGCACCTTCAGATTTAATGTGTTTCATTTAAGGCCAGATTCTGTTTCTATCATTCACCTTAATATTTAACAGATGCAGGTAGTGACATCATATATAAGAGCATATAGGGTAATAAGGTGTTTTGAGAATGTGAGGCAGGACAGATGAATCCTGGTCTATTAAAAAGAAAAAAAGACAATTTGAACTAGGCTCTGATGTGAACCACAGTGCAGGCTGTTTTCAACACCTCTGTAGTTTGAAAAAGCTATAGGTGGCTGACAGTCACCCCTAAAGAAACCCCCAGCCCCAAGACTCCCCATTGCAAAATAACGATTATTGCACCAAAACTGATAGCAAAGGGTTTGCTGTCAGCCTGGCTAACTTTGAACTACATGATATCATCCTAGGTAATTCCTGGCATGTGCTTGAGTTGGTAGGTTGAGAATTAAAACCATTGATTATACAACAACCAGAAACGTTATTAACATACAGAAACACTTGAAGATCAGTTTTTAAATGATCTGTATGCCTGCAGCCAAAGTTTAAATTACTTGAAATTATTTCAAATCAAACTCCCACAATAAATGTGCTTTACAGAATAAAAGCAGATTGTAATCAGTCATAGAGAGAAGGGGAGCACTAAGGATTTCCCTCTCCCCCACTAAAACTTATGTGAACAGCTTCTGTTCTGTTTGGGTGGAAGTAGTTAGACCTTATTTTCCAGAAACCTGCACGCTTGCTTTTTCACTGCCAGTAATTATACGAAAAATGCAGCTGACTAATGATTGCTCATTTGCAGTGAATTTTTTATTTGAGGATAAAGCTTTCTTGGTGTTACTGCGGAGGAATCCTTTGGCAGCTGAAGTCAGTTTTATAAAATGCTGAAGGGGTGTCTTGTTTTTTGAACTTCCTTGTTTCTTAAGCTAAACCCAAGAGGAGGATTTGTGATTCTGATTTCTGGCTCTTTTTTTTTTAGTTCCTATTTCATGGGCACTGCTAGTCAAGCACACAGGTATATTCACAGAATATGACTCCATGGCAGGCTTTGGAAGCCCTCCAGCCCCTCCTTCTACTCTACCCCTCCCAACTGAAAAAAAAAAAAAAAGTTTTGGGGTTTTTTTATTACAATATATATTCTGTCAGTGCAGCACTGTGCGTGATTTTAAGCTACAGGCTTTTCTTCGGGACTGCACAAACAAGTGACAATTATTCCTCTGGCAGCATGATGTCATATAACCTGATCCCTTAGCCTTGCTGAGGTATGCATGTGTTATGGAGATATACAAGTCAATTAAAAATACATTCTCTTGTAGATTAAATAACCTTGGTAAACTTGTGTTTCTGGACAGAAGATATAAACTAAAAAGGCCCAACCCAAGACTCTTGAACCCCAAACTGTGCTTTCCTGGCAATTGGAGAGGAAGGGTGTGAAATGTGATGCCAAGGAAAAATTATTAAGAAGGGAAAAAAGTAATACTCTTCATCCTGAAATGATTGTGTTGAAATTTGGAAATATATGAGTGAGCTCTGTGACTAATAGCATAATGAATACCAAAAGAATTAGTAATAATCAGTTCTTTTTTCTTAAGGTTTTGGCTAAGATTTCTATGAAAAACTTGCTAATTTAATAAGTGACAGTCTAGCTAACAGCTTTACTAGCTTGTAACTTTTCTTTCAGTAGAAGCAAATGTTGAAAATAGGTAACACGATGAGACAAACTGAAATCAAAGGGTAAGTAAAGGAGTATAAGTGACCTGTAATATGGTGTAATTCCCCTGGAACAGGAGAAACAGCTGAGGAAAATTTCTTAAGAAAACCCAAACAAGAAACCAAAAAACCCCTTAAATCAGACCAGTTCTGCCACTGACTTTTGCTTTTCCCAATGTTCTTGAAAGTTATGTCCTTGGTATCAGTTTCCGTGCCTCCATTTTGGCTCATTTGACATCTGAATTAAGCAAATGTAGGCTATTAGCGTGAAATTTTGATCCTCTAGAGATGTCTCGCCAGAGGCCTCTATACAAGTTTGAAACTCCAGGCTACATTTGACTTGTAAAGTTTTATGTATATTGGTAGTGTATGCAAATGTGTGGAAAAGTACATTTTCAGTGATGATAGTGTAAATTCTGAGAAATTAATTTGATATTATTTGCGCTGATGGAAATGAGTGGAATCCTTTTCTTAAGGGCCTAAGTAGGCCTGACTTCTGTGCTGACAGGTGTAATTTATTCTTTTATATCACTTAATTTAAATTTGTTTAGACTCCTCTCAAGAACTGGCTCAGTACAGTAGTGGATCCCGTTGTTCTGATTCTCCTTTCTCCTTCACCCAGCATCTGTGGCCAGCAGGGCAAAAAGGAAATAATCTTGGTGTGGCAGCTTGTGGAAAGTAATAGGTTAGTTGCTGTTGTGTTTATTTCTGCTCAGGAGGTTAAAGCATTGCAAAGCTGGTACTGACATCATTCTAAGCACAGTAAAAGCTGACGTCAGTTGCACAGTCTATTGCAAGGTGTTTATCTCCATCTGATTAGCCTGGCAAAACGTGTACTGAGAACGCAGCACACAAAGAAGGAAACTTTGTTTGTCAATGCTTCCCACTTGCCAAGACATGGGAGGCAGTCCTGGAAAGACTGAAACGTTGATAAGGCTCCTGTAAAAATCTACGATTGGACTGGACCTTTTCCCATCTAAATCACCAAGCTTCAATGTGGAGCACACAATTTATTGCAGGTGGGTGTTGGGCAGCCCCTCCCTGCAGGGGAGTCCAGGTCTGAACTTCTGGCATTCTCAAAGCCCATCAAAGTGACAAAATAAGAAGGGATGCTATCACACAGAGTATAAACACTCCTCTTCAGCCTGCTCGTGGGTTATTGGTCGGCACAGAATTGCTGCTGGCTGGCTGGTGAGAGGCTGCTGGCTCTGCCTGTTGCCCTGCCTGCAGCCCCTGCCCACTTCCCCAACAGCTGCCTCATCTGCTGGCCCTGCAGAACATGCAGACAGCACCAGCTGCTGCCAAGGGAGACCAAGCCCTGCTGCCTCTGTTTTCCCCATCTGCAGGAATGTACTGGAGATGTGGAGTAAAGCAACAGAAAGCAAGCATCTTCCTTCAGCTGTGACCAAATGTGCCCTTACACACAGATACGTGCACCCGTAACCATGGATCACAGAATCAGCTGAGTTGGAAGGACCCACAAGGATCATCGAGTCCAGCTCCTGCCCCTACAGAGCACTGTCCCCAAGAGTCACACCCTGTGCCTGAGACCATTGTCCTAACACTTACTGAACTCTGTCAGGCTGGTGCTACAACCACTTCCCTGAGGAGCCTGTTCCAGTGCCCAACCACCCTCTAGGTGAAGAACTTTTTCCTAATATCTAACCTAAACCTTCCCTGACACAACTTTAGGCTGTTCCCTTGAGTCCAGTCCCTGGTCACCACAGAGCAGAGATCAGTGTCTGCCCCTCCTCTTCCTATCAGGAGGAAGTTGTAACTGTAATGAGGTCTCCTCTCAGTCTCTTCCAGGCTCAACAGTAAGAGGACACCTAGCAACAGTGTGCTCTATGGATCAAGCCAAATTCTTCAAGGTTTGGGGCAGAGCTGGCTAAGTGTCTGATTTCTACTCATGCTGAGACCTGACTCTTTTTTTAGTTCCAAATGAGTTCATTGTTTCTCTCATAACAGTGTATGGTTAAAATTTGATCTAATTCAGTCCCTGGAAATAAGTGAAAAATTTAGACAGAATTAGAATATTATAGTTTGAAAAAGATGTCAAATTCCATGCACTTGTGGTTTAATTTTAAAATCTTAGTATCAGCCTGCTAGAAGAGGAGACTTGTGGCTTACTGGTCATCAATGGCCATTTCATTGCTTCATATTGTGTTGATTTCTACTTCCCCCTATGTGTAATCACCACAACAGCAGATTATTGGTAATTTCTAAGCATTTGTAATTGCTAATTTTAGTTTTCACGTTAGCAAAAATCATGTCTGATCCATGCAAACAACCTCTAGAGATGCTATGAGATGGAGTGTATCTGTGGGTAAAAAATTGAAGCTCTTCTGGGTACTGAGTTTCTGACAGGGCTCCAGCTGCATTAGGGTAAAAGGATTTTACTACATACAAACTTTTTATTAGAATAAACGTTGCTTCAAAAATTACATAACATGCCTACTCTCCTTGGTAGCTCAAATCAAGGCCAATCAAATCAAGATGCTCAAGATGAGTAAGTACATGCATATTTTATCAGTTGTTACTTTTTTAAAACTCTCTAATTCAGAAGGAACATATCTTGAAAGAGCAATAGCCTGATTGCAACAGAGAATTTATGGCAGAGAGAAAAAACCTTTTTTTTTCCTTTTTTTTCTATTCAACTTGATGAGAAATGTTAACAAATCCATTTTCTTGGTACTGTGTAGATTACCGAGTCTTTGCCCTGTCTGAGAAGCTGCTAACATGAATAACCAGTGATTTCATGTAACCTCAGGACAGCAGTGAGATTTGTCAGAAAGTTCGCAATGTGCTGTCTTTAATTTAAAAAAGGAACATCAGCAACATGAAATGCATGATTCAGAGAAATCCAGTGACATTTTGCTATTGTCTGCGGCTGATAAAACTGGAGTAGTCAACGTTGCCTGATTTCATCCAAGCTGATTGATCAGGCCATGAGGATAACCCACATTTTACTGCAGGATGAAATTTTTCCTGGATAAATTTAGCTTTGTGTAGAAAGCCAGGACAAGGTCAAGGTTGCATTTATGTCCTCAGAGCACAGGAGATGCAGAGTGATTTTGTTCTTCCTCTTTTCTTTTTCCTCTTATGAGTGGTCTTTCTGCATGGGTAAAGCTAGGGAAGATAATTCCCTTTGCCCCTTGTGTAGTAGAGATACTGGTGAGCTGTTCCAGAATAATACTCATGCCAACCTGTCAAGGATCAAGTGGTATTTTGAGTTCTACTTTTTTGCTGTTTGAGCAAGGGGAGGCTGTCTCTTATTTTTTCCATCAAACATGCTGTGATTGTACAACTGATTTTGAAAAATGTCATGATTTAACAAGCTCTGCTCCATCCCTCACAGTTCTTTTTTAATAGCATCATCACCATTTTCTGTAGTTAGTAACTTTGGGGGAAATTAAGTTTTTAGGTTTTGGAGAGTCTTGCCTATAAATAAATCTCAAAGATAAAATTCATAGCAAGTACAGGGTATTTTATGAAAGCAATCATAGATTTTGGTAATCTATGTTTTCTAATTACGGAACAAAAATGAGAACCCCGTGGTCATTCTGTTTAAACAGTTTTATCTTCTGACTTTTTCCACCCTGCCAATACACTTTGCTTTTATTTAGGACAACTGCAATTGTAAGTGACACTTGCTACCATGGGGTTTGTGCTGCCAGGTCACTCAGAGTGCATTTGAAGGCCACCATCGTGAGCACACTATAGAAGCAAGAGAGAAATACATGTTTTGTGTATTATATCCAAAGGCTATCTATCTCAGAAACACCAGATTTTTCTAAAGGGGAGAAGGCTTCTCATCTTTTTCCTAATAGTAGATGGGATTAAGAGACTCTGAATGTTGCTGCTCCCATCCATAAGTAATGTTTCCAGCATAGTAGCTGTTGGATGCCAATTGTTCAGAGAAGTGGAAGGAAGTGTCTAAACCACATTTTTCTGTACTTCTTTGCAACTTCTTGACACCATCAACTCACTGTGAGTTCCAGTCAGCTGAATCAACAGATATAACCTCCAGAGACCTGCAAAATACCTTCTTTCAGGAGGTTAGTAGATAAGCTATAGGCTTCATTGTCTGGGGTGAAATCATCATGCTCTATCAGACCAAAGACTCTGATATTTAGGGCAGTTTTAAAGCTTGTTCCAAGATTGTTTTCACAAGAAAAGGTTACCCTGTCAGAGCACAGCAGGGGAGATTGACTGCACTTCTGAAGTCAGTATAGTCAAGCCCAAGCTTTGTTCTGCCTCAGCTCTTAAATCAAGGACCTTGCAGAGGGGCAGAGAAACCCACTGCCAGCTTTACATGTAACAGGGAGGACAAAGACAAGATTCAGACTATCTAATGATATTGAAGCCAGAAGTAATGGGCTTACACCAGTGGAATTTGGGGGTAGGGTTTGTCCAGCTAAATGTTGACAACTATATTTCTCTCTGCTGACTATAAAAGGAGCTCAGCATGACTAGCTCAGGCATAAATGTCTCAAGTTAAATGGGAATAATTCTCCCTGCTTGCCAGAGCCCAATTTGTTTGCATACACAGAAAAGTCTTTTTCCCTTTGAGATACACCAGATATCCAAGACATCCACACAAGACTTGCAGATGAGAGACAGAGGCTATGGAAGAAGGACCTCTTGTGAAGTGACAGATAGAGATATGGTGGGGTGCCCTGAAGCATGTCAAATGGCAGTGAGTGGTCACATCTATACAGACATCTATGTAGGGTGGTCCAAAAGACTTTAACTTTTATAAACCTGTGTCTCAGAACAGGATTCTCTTGTTAGCTTGAGAGTTTCACAGGTGTTAACCCTTGGGTATTTAAAAAAATGTAAATAGATGTGTAATTTATGTGAGAAAATGCTCTCCTTCCCTCTTTGGAAGTGGTCACTTGTGAAACAAACTTGCAAATGTTGTTGGCCCAGAAGGGTTTCAGGCCAAAGGAGCCTGACCCTTATATAAGACCTGAGTAAGTGCTCAGCCATGGACACACATGGCTGCTTTAAGCCTTCTAAATCTAGCAGTCACTGGACAAAATACAGAAATAAACCCAAATGCAGAGAAAGCATAAATCAGCATCATAAAGAATAGTAATGATGAATGTTGATACATCAAGATATACTGGGAGACCGAATAAAAGATCAAGAACAAATGCATTTATTTACTTTTTATAGCATGTCACTAATTTATTTTCCTCTTGTTACCCCTCCATGTAGGATGTGCTACATGGAACAGACTTAACCACCTGTTCAGTAGAGAAGTTAAATGCTTTAGAAAAGCATTTTCCTTTTCTTCCCTTTAGTGTCCACCAGTGGATGTTCTCCCTGGATCCAGAAACAGCTGGTGTAACTCAAATAGCTCATTAAAAGTGCCTTGTGATCCTTTCTGTTGTGTACATGGCACTTGAACCTGTTTGCTCTTGGACTTTCTCATCTAACAACTTCCCTCAAAACAAGTTGCTTTTTATTTGGGAGAGAGATTTGCATGTTGTCAGAGAGGAAGATTCAAATTGGGCACAGCATCATAAACACAACACTTGCAAATCTCTCTGGTTTTAGGCAGTAGGAAAATGAGTTCCTAGCATTTGCTAGTACTTCTCCAGACAAGTGTGTTCATTAAACAATGTTAATGTTTTTCTTCTCTTAAAAGCCAAGCTATGGTATGAGGCAGTCTTGTGTTTAGCAGTTGCTCACTGACTAAAAATCCTATGGCAACCAATAAATGGAAGCCAAAAAATGTTGCAATATTATTTTAGAGGACTCGTCTGCTTATTTTTACAGTTAGCCTTGCATAACCTTCTACATTTTTGGACTCTGCCTTATGTAGAATATTTCTTAAAGTTTCCATTTATTTCAATTGTGCACTGCACATTAGGAAAACTCCTAAAAGAATTTGAAAAAATGAGTCACAAATACTTTCCCTTTATGATGTTATTCTGCCCTTCTATAACCTATTTATGTCCTGCCCTTACATAATAGTTATTTGGTATTACAGTTCTGCTAAGGATCTAACACTAATTTTTTTTAATCTGAAAAGCAAAGATGAAAACAGTGTCATGATGGTAGCTTGAAATGTGTTGGCTTCCTAGGATTTATATATGTGGACACAACAAATGATATCTGGCTTCCAGCTGAAGACCAGAGCTGGGTTTCCAGCTTGAGCCAAAACACACCTATCTCAAGAGTGTGTAGGGTTTGAGATGGTCTTTTTTTTTTCAGTGGGGTTGTGGAGATGCATCTTTATAAGCAAAGAAAAGCAGTGTAATGGTAGGTTTAAAATGACATGTGACAAAATCCATTCAGTATCAGTGCAGCTCAAGTGTTTGGTGTATGCCCATCTCTGGGTTACCCTGGCACAGGGTTAAGAGTGTTATCAGTGGAATATCAAAGACTACACCTGTAAGATTCAGCCTTGATACATATAATGCCCTAGAAATTATGTATTTCACTCTCTCCTCCCAGAAAAATAGCCACAAAATCCCTGCAGCCTGTTCATCTGTAGCCAGTGGGGTAGTAGTACATGAACTCCATCAAGCGGGGTCTTTATAGGTTTACTGGTTTGTGCCTGATGTTGCAACCCCATCAACCATGATGAATTACACATACAACTCTTGCAAAATTGTATTCCGAATAAATAACGGCTTGGCACTTTATCCCTGTCTTTCTCCAGCGAACGGGAGCTTAGGTAGGATGGAAACACAGGGGTTTGTGCGCTGGCATGTGAGCATGAGGCTGTGTGTGCACCCGCATAAACGAGCGGGTTTATAAAGGAGAGGGGGGTGGCCATGCACCATCCTGCTTCTGTGCACCAAGCTGGGTAAGAAGCTGAAACACAAGATTATGACGTATTCCTCAGCTGCTTCAGAGCAACACAGCTTAATTCTCCAACAGGAAGAGCAGGGAAAGGTTTGGTGCTTCTGTAGGCTGGAGATTTCCAACAAGCAGCGCTGGCAGTTTGAAAGGGAAGGAGTTGATGGGAGGTGGCAGCACCCTGTCCTTTACCCTTTTGGGAAATCCTTGCCAGTGCAAATATATAATTTGTGTTACCTTGTGCATATATAGAAAAATAACAGGGGAAGCAACCAGTTCAGTTCTTGGATTCCTTAAATACCCCTAGGAGGGTTTCAGCAAACAGAGCTTTAGGTTTCTGCAGGAAGGATGTCTCAGTTTCTGACAGTTCGTGGAGACCCAATCTGCCCAGCCTGTGGAGCCCAGAGAGTGATTAATCTCATCCCAAAGCAGATGCTGATATTTGATCAGCTGAGTGGTCCCCTACACCCATTGCCTGAGAACTATTTTGTTATTTAAAACAGTGACCAAAACATGTAGCTCAAATACAGAAGGCAAAGTTGTAGTCACCAGAAATCGAGAGCTGTATCCTACTTTTAGCCTGACACAAAGGCTAAGAAAATAAATATAATAAATTACATTCCCATTGGTTTCCATGGGCCTTGAACAATGAATTTAAGCACAGGAAATAAAGGAAGCATGTGTGCAAACAGATATTTTATATAATCAAAAATATGCATTTAAAGATAATAGGTAGAATATATCTATTCATATGATAATCCTACTAAAATGTGAACTTCAGTTGCAAGTTCTTTGGGACGAGGACAGGAGGTTTTTTTCTCTATATTTGTATATAGCAGCATAATAAAGCCTGGGTATGCCTAGGACTGGGGGTCGTTTTGACTACTGAAGTAAAATTAATATATTAGAATGGTTAAAGAGTTTTAGGATCAAGTACAATATGTCTTATGAGATCAGCAGCCTCCTGCTATTCTTCAGACAAGACCTCTGCTCTTTCCTAATTGAATTCGTTTTGGGTTTTTTGTACAAATTTTATCTATGAACTTTAGCTGCAACTGACCTAATATTGCAAAACCCATTTCTCACAGAACCTAAGCAGGTTTTAACCCAGCTTTTGAAAGGAAAGCAAAATATAATAATCTACTTCAGCAACTGGACTCAGAAAACAATCTATTAAGGGTAAATGAAAACAAATAATTTTCCTTCTATGGTCTTTCTCTGATAAAAGGTCACATAAAAATCTCATAAACTGAGGTATTGTCTGTCATTTTAGATGCTCCCCGTACACCTTGTAATATCAGCTCAAGAAAAAAACATATAGTATATTTTCTGAAGACTTTCTTTAAAACAATAATATTTTTAGTTACATCAAACACTGCATTACATTACACATTATATTACTATACTTCAGAGCAAGCAATCATATTCTTCAGATTTATGAGATAAAAAAGAGAAAGAAGTTTTTTAAAAGTTTAAATCTGCTGGTTTGATAAGCACTGTTTGCTGGTTTATGAAACCAAATTGAGCAAGATAGTGTCAACAGTGATCTTTTCTGATCCTCACTGATGTTTTGTACAGTCCTGCTGGGTTTATTGCTGTTGTTCATTTTGTGAATATATTTACGTATTTATGCTCAGTCCTGACAAGTAGTGGAAATGTTGCCAGGAGCAAGGCTTTTACGTTGATAATCATAGCCTTGAACTTCTGTTAGAAAGGTGCCTATGCCACCCCAGTGAGCTGCCCACATTGGTTCATCTCCAGTGTTTGGACCTGATTTCAAGTACTCCAGAGCAAGAATTCTCTCTGCAAAGGTCCTCAAGCTGCAGTCAGTCTGCAAAGGCCCTGTTTGGGGTCTCAAAGCATCTTCTTACCTGAAGCCAGTACGGGCAGACCCAGGTGGGCACCACTGTGTGAAGCGCTGTGGAGTTTAGGAGAGTCCTGAGAGAAAGTGTTGCAACTCAGTTTTGCTACACACCCCCAACCCAGCCTTTAGATAGTTTCACACAAAAAGAAGAGTTGCAGGGCAAACTCAGCACCTTCATGAAGTGGAGGTATGATGTCCTCTCATTTATAACCCAGTATGTCATTTCTTGCAATAGGAAATGCTATTGCAAAGGACTACTGTTGCAAATTCCATGTACTTAGTGCTTGCTGGAGGTCATTGCAACACACATTTACTGATCTATTAATTATGATAGGTTAATTATAACAAATCCCTCTTCCTTACTTAGAATGAACAGCCTTCATGAAGGGGATGTTGTGAAACAGAGGAAGAGTAAAGATTAATTTATTTTTAAAAAAGAGTAAAATTAGACAAAGAGAGAGGAATGCAGAACACTCTCTCCTCCCTTCTCACAGCTTAATACATTCCATGGTCCCTTTTTTTGTTGCTACTCCATCACTTGTCCCACCTCCCATTGCAATGCACAATTCCCAGTCAATGCATTGAAGCATTTATACATTCACACATGACATCTTTCCAGCTGGTACTCTAGGGCTTTCTCCTCTCATATTTTAACAAAAGTTTTGTAGATTTAGAGGTTTTTTAAGACCTCATCTTCTGGAGTGTTTTCTTCTGCCCCTGGTTTAAACTTTGTATTTATGTCTCTTATGATTGTACAGTGAAACTAAAATGGGAGAAATGCAATAAAGTATTTTCAGATGTGGCATTTTTTTTAAAGTTCAGAGTTTTTAAACAACCTGTGTGTGTTTTGGAGGCTTGACTTGTTTGTTATTTTTGGTGCTGAAGTTGAACTGAACTACAAAAGCCAAGAAATGTTGTAAGCACAATTCTAACTACTGTGTTGTAATCTTATTTCATTCAGCTGCTGAGGGCTTATATGGCCACTGAAAGGAATGCAAGCCTGGCTGAGTACTTTTCCAGTGAAAAAAATGTTAATTTGTTCCATGCCATCACCACCTTTTTGTGTATCTGTGTCCAAAGCCAACTTTCACTGATCACCCCAGGTAAGACACAGAAGGACAGAGAAGGAAACTAAAGTTTTTTGTAATTTCTAGACTTCTCAGAAATTATATTCCTTAAGAGCAGTGGATTTTAAAAGTTTTGTGGTTTAGTGGTTTTAATAATATACATCATTGTTTTGCAACTCGGTATTCCTCTGCAAAATATCTCAAATGTCAGAAATAAAAAATAATAATAATGCACATTATCAGAGCAACTTGAAAAGGACTTAGCTGTCCATTTACATGAGAAACCTTCAGGAGTAATGCTGTTTTGATCCCATTTCTGGCCCATGACATGTTGGAGGTAGCTTGCAAGTTCCAGACCTTTGTTCAGAAATAACTGTGTCTGAAGCTGAGTTTCAATATACAAAAAGCATTTTATATCATTATTTATTTTTATTAATTAGGTATTTTAAAATTATATTACATCTATGTAAATATTGCCACTAATTAATACCATATAATACATATTATATATTAAAATGATTATATAGTATAATAAAATATATTTCTGTATGAGTGTAATTTGAAAATACTTATATATTTACATCT